>JAUTXW010005510.1:0-145381 GCA_030620095.1 Kuschelorhynchus macadamiae | reverse complement strand
CAAAGAAAAGAAATGGTTGACTACGTCACTTCAAGGCTTATAGATCGCCCAGAAGATGATGTTAGGGTTAAAATATCCGTATTTTCCATGCACCTTTTAGGTCGTTGGAAGGCATGCGGCCGAAAAAAAAATAACTTTTTGTCTTCAAACAAGGAATGGCTGCAAAGAGCTATTTCAAAGCCACCAACATGTTGAGGTCGACACCAGTTAACCTGGCTCAAGTTTACGTCGAGACTTCGACATTGCGAGCGTAGCAACAAAGAAAAGGCGGACAAAATTGCTAGTTGCGAATCATTCTCCTGAAGAATTAATGTACGCAGCTCGCACTAGCTTTACGAAACAGGGCAAGAGAAATTTGGCAACTGCAATAAAACGAGCAACCACATCCAGCCCTCATCCTACGTGCGTTTAAACAAACAAAGGCGCCCAAAAAAATTATACGACCTTACACACCTGCAGAAGCATTGGCATTAATTATTAGCGCGAATCTGTCTACTTATCAATATAAACAAATTAGGTTAGAGGCAAAACAAAGACATTGCGACATATATCCTTCGTATGATAGGGTATTAAATGCTAAAAAAGACTGCTATCCCAAGGATATAAAAATCACCGAAACTATGAGCGAAGTAAAACTTCAAAGCTTACTTGATCACTCTGTCCAAAGACTAACAAAAGTTCAGGATGAAGTGATGACCCGCATTAACGAGTCGGCAAGACTAGAACTAAAATCCAAATGGGGTTTTGACGGGAGTCTCACTCACTCCCACATATAAACAAACATTTCAAGAAGACACAGACGCATCAGATTCAGACATGCTTTTGACATCCATTGTGCCTTTACAATTGACAGCTAACTTCAACGGCTCTGTGGACATCATTTGGCAAAACCCTCGCCCTTCCTCCACCCGTTTCTGTATCCCTATTCGCTTTCAATAAATCAAGGAAAGTCATGAAATTATTAGGAAAGAAAGTGCATATATTCAACATCAAATTTCAAACTTAAACCGACAAGCATAAATATCAGGGGGACAGTACTTCAATGTTCACCATGTTTTGATGCAGACAATGCTTGATGTGAAAGTGGCCAATTCAATGTCCGATAATAAGTCATCGCAATCCTGCTACATATGCCTAGCTACCCCTAATCTGATGAATGACATCAATGCTGTGCTCAGAAGGCCTTGCAAGACAGATGCGTTTTCCTATGGTTTATCGACCTTGCATGCACACATTAGGTTGTTTGAATGTATCCTGCATATATCGTACCGTTTGGAGACCAAAACATGGCGAGTGCAAGCAAACGACAAGGCTGCAGTTGAAGAAAAAAAGCGTACCGTTATCAAACAGTTTCGAAAAAAAATTGGGCTGCTCGTCGATGTTGTCAAGCAAGGAAGTGGCACTACAAATGACGGTAATACCGCGAGGCGGTTTTTTAAAGAACCAAAAGTAGCGGCCGAAATCACGGGAGTAGACGAGAATCTAATTGTTAAATTCTCTATAATACTTCAAGCATTAACTTGTGGATATAAATTACGAACTGAGTCCTTCCGAAAATATACTCACGATACGGCCAGACCCTTTGTCGATTTGTACCCCTGGTATAAGATGCCTTCAAGTGTCCATAAACTACTTATTCACGGAGCTGACGTTATGGACACACTTTTGGCTTCCAATTGGTCAGTTAAGTGAGGAAGCTTTGGAAGCAAGGCACAAAGAATGTCGACGGTATCGGGAACGTAACACGCGGAAAATTGGACGCAAAGAAAATGTCGAGGACCTTCTTCACGCTCTTTTGATATCCTCTGATTTATTAATTTCAAGTATTAGGCCTCTACCAAGGCGAAAAACAAATCGTCTACCAACAGAGGTTCTTAGCCTTATCGATCCTCCAGAATTGCCTCAGAGCAGCATCATAGAACATGAATCGTCGATGAGCGACTTTAGTGATTAGACAGTGCCTTTTTAGTTTGTAATTTTTTGTAATTTTTACTGCATTTATGAGAATCAGTATTATTTAGGTTAAAAGTAAAAATAAAATTAGGTTTTGAGACAATTTTGATAGTGCCTGGAATGTATAATTTAATTTAAAACTATTAATTAATAACTATTTGAAGCAAAATACAAGGTCTATCAAATAAATTATAGTTAGTTACTGTTACCTCTGTTTAAATCATTACTTTTCAAAATTTAATCTATTAATGTAATTGAATTGATTTAGAAAAATACTTCAATATTTTTTATGATTTAAGCTACTGAATATTCCTTGAATTATTTCACAATCAATAAAAATCTCAAAAAATGTTTTTTATTGCGCCAAATAAAACACTGTAAAATTACTGTAATTTGTTTACGACCCGCGACCCTGTATTTACAAATTAAGTTAGCCAATTCAAAATCCAGTTTCAAGCACTTATAAACTATAAAATATGCTCTTTATTTATATAAAATAGCATCTAAATATCATTTAAATTTTTCGAAATGTTTAACCATAACAATGTCCAAAAAATTTCTCGTATGCGTTTCAAATGTCCAGCAGTTTATTTTTAAATCCACTTTAATTTGTAAAATTTGGTTCATATCGTCTAAATAACTCCAATTTTTTAAATTAAAGTCATAATTGGGATATTTTAATAAAAAAATTCTAATGAGCTCGTAATATCGTCATTCCGAACACTGGGCGGCGTGTCGTGGGATTCCCCGGCCCCGGTCGGCGCCGGCGTTTCAAGTTTAGACGGTAACTAGTGATGTCGCGCTTAATTAGGGAGTTCCTATACCGCGTGTTGTGTCGAACACAAAACGGAAAAGTTAATTTTTCCGCACTCATTTTAGTTTGGAAAAAATCTCCTTTTCCGGAAAAGTAAATAAACCCAATTTTTTGAAATATACTTACTGATTTTAAATATTTAAAAAATATTGATACGCTGATAGTTAGCAAAATGATTTAAGAACATAAATTTGCTAGAATCCTGCTATAATTTTCAAAAAAATAATAAAAAATATGTTAAACGTATTTTAAAAAATTGTTTAATGGCTCTCGTATTATGCCTTATAAAATAATGTATTAGAAAGAATATTCCACTCATGTACAAATTTTCCCGTAAGACTGGTGGTGTCTTCGAAAAATTATAGCGGAAATACCACGTCGTCTAGGAAACATGGTGTTTCCACTTACCTGGTTAGGTGTGGTTACATACCTAACCAAAAAATGAAATCTTGACAATATGAAACCTGCTTCTGAGAGAAGCTAGAGTCTCTATAAACTGATTTTTTTTAAGTATCTTTCAAACATTTTTGAAATGTTGTCAATATGAATAATCGCTTTGGGCTAGTTCAAGAAGAGGAAATTGTTGAAAATATAATTGGAAGCGAACCAAGAAACACCGTCAAATCCAAAAAGAGCATATGGAGACAGTTTATGTTATTCTGCGATGAAAAAAACTATACGTTTGACCAAGATACTCCAGCATCCCAACTAGCAATAATTTTGAAAAGCTGGGCCTACAATATCCGAAAAATGAACGGGGAGGAATATAAAGAAGGCACGGTAAAAATTATTTGGAATGTGACGGCGAAATTATTGATGAAAAGGTATTTCAACGAATACAAAATTAAAATAAATTCCTTCGAGCAGAACAAATTCAAATCGGCCCGAGACGCAAAAAATGCCAAAAGGAGACATTTGCAAGGTATTGAAGGCAAACGCAGAGAATCGGCCGTTTTTTTAACATACAATGAATTAAAAAATCTAATCGAAGCTTGTGATGAATCAACTCCAGAGAGTTTACAAAAGAAGTGTTTTTTCTGTTGTCCTATGAATTAGCCTGGAGAGGAGGAGAAGGTGCAAGAGCCGAAACCACTTTTTTCAAAGAAGAAACTGACAACTTCGGAGGAAAAACAGGTCGAATTCAATACAACCCTGTTTTTTATAAAACATGTCAAGGTGGTGGCGGAAAACTCGCCGATTCGAAGTGGTTGGTGAGAAACGGGAGAAGTACCAGCTTTTGCCCAGTAAGAATTTATAAAGCATTACAAGATAAAAGGAAAAGTATCTCCAACACTCGACTATTTTTGACGACAAACCCCCATTGGAAAATTTCCGGAAAATGGTTCAAAAACAGCCCAGTAGGAGAAAACGAGATTTCAACTTGGACAAAAAAACAAGCACAGAAATCAGGCCTCAGTACCACAAAACAAATTACCAACCATTCCCTCAGAGCTACTGCCGTGTCCCAGCTGGCCAAAAGCGGAGTCTCGGAGCAAAACTTGATAAAAATTACAGGTCATTCGAATGCGAAATCCCTATCAAGTTATTTGCAAATGGATCCAGATCACCACAAAAAAATTATTGAAAAAATGAGGGAACCTGGAAAAGAACCACCTCAACAGCACGTGCATCCAGCCCCTGTAGCAGCATCACCCAGTACAAGTACAAGTAGTGGTCTGACGGCATCTTCTACGTCATCGCAAAACAACAATGTGGTTAATAACACTGGTTAACAAAATTAAACTTTTTTCTTGCCACACGAACTAAATAAGGTACACTATATAAAACTTTTTACGCTCAATTCAAATATGTTTTCAGATTTTTTCCATCACGCATAGTTTTATAGTGACAAGGCCTTTAATTTTTGAAATATATATATAAATATATATATATATATATATATATATATATATATATATATATATATATATATATATATATATATATATATATATATATATATATATATATATTTATATATATTTATATATATATATATATATATATATATATATATATATATATATATATATATATATATATATATATATATACCGGGTGGCCCATCGAAAACGTACCGCAAGGCATAACGGCCAGGGTAATTTTTTTTTCAAAAAATCCAAAAACACGTCAATTTTGTTTGTGAGGGGGACAATTTTTGCCCTTAAAATGATCGCAAAATTTTCAACCCTCTAAGCGAGGGTGTCATCCCCCAAACTTTTTCAAATGGGAAGAGGGGTCAAGTGGTACCGCAATGAAAAGGGCTTTCTATTCTCTATACATTCCCGCTTTGGTTTTTATAATGAGGAGGTGAGAAAAAACAGACTTCTAATGAGCTATTTGGTCGATGTTACGTGTCACCTAGCAAAGTAAGAATTATCTTTCAGAGGCCATAATGAAAAAAGCGATTCCGTTAGTGCGGGAAATTTTCGGGAAACTTTTAATCTGTTTATTAAACGTGATAACGAAATACAACAACATTTAAAAAAAATTGGAAATATTTTTTCTGGTTTATCAAAAACTATCCAGAATGATTTGATATCCTGTATTTCCGATTACCTTGCAGATACAATTCATAGGGAGATAAAAGAGTCGTTGTTTTTTGCAGTGCAAGCTGACGATACTACGGATATTTCTGAGAAGTCCCAATGTGCGATTTCAATTCGGTACGTTAATAAATACGGTGAAATGAAAGAAAGTTTCTTGGGTTTTCATGACGTTAGCGAAGACAGAACAGCGGACGCAATGTATGGATTAATTGTTACAGTCATAGGCAATTTCGATTATAAAACAAAATTAGCTACGATGGTGCTAGTGTGATGGCAGGTTCATTGAATGGTTTGCAAAAAAAAGTTAAAGATGATGCTCCTTTTGCTTTGTTTACGCATTGTAATGCGCACAGACTGAATTTGGTTTTACAAACTGGTTCAAAAAATATAAAAAATTGCCGAATTTTTTTCGCAAGTGCGTCCTCGATTCCCGGATTTTTTCATCAGTCTGCAAAACGGACATTTACTTTAGGTTCGACGATAGGAAAGAGGATTTCTTCCAGTTCAGACACCAGGTGGGCTTCCCGTTCTAAAATCATTCAAATCTTGCACTCTGAATGGGAAGGCCTAAAATTAGTTTTTTCTAAAATTATTGACGACCAATCATCATCGGCTGAGTCAATAAACGGGGCCAAGGGATATCTTAAATTTATGAACGATTTAGAATTTTCGTTTCTTAACGCTGTGTTTAAACATATTTTTGACATAACTGACCCCCTTTTCAACATTCTACAGAAAAAATCATTGGACATCACCTATTGTAAAAAGTAAATATTTATGGCAAGAGATCGTATCAAGTTATTGAGATATGAGACAATGTTTAATACAATATTTGAACAAGCCCAAACAAGGATTTTTAATAATAGGGACTCAGGGCAATTGTCAAAAAGAATTAAGTTATCGGACACCATTAAAGGCGATGAGCAAAGTTCTTTACGCATTTTATTTTATGAGATAATTGACACTATTGTGACTCAAATAGAAGTTAGGTTTGCAGATATGTCTCAGTTATTATATTTCTTTAGCGGATTCCTCAAAATTCGAAGAATATAGCAAAAATTTTCCGCTTGAATTTGTGACGAATGTGACCAACTTTTATAAAAATTTCTTTGACAAACAAAAATTAATTAATGAGCTTAGTGTAATATATCTCGATGAACAATTTGCATTGCTGAGCGTCGAGGCAGTTTTAAAACATTTCGTAAAAAATGAACTTCAAGAAATATTTCCTGAAAGTTACAAACTTAATTTAACGTTTTCTTATAACGTCATTATTCTTGAAATTATTGTGGTTGTCGCCTACCCTAGCTTAAACACCACGAGCCGCCACTGAAAATCGGTCAAGTCATTTAGAAAATATGAAGGATTGAAATTTAAAATGTTTATTTACAAATTATCACAGTAAATGATAAGGATAAATTCCTTCGACCAATTCGCTATTTTTGTCCTGTTATTTTTGATGTTGATGTTTACTGCTGATTTTAGTGATTTGACATGCCACAACGATCAGGTGCGGTAGTTGCTAGATAGCTGTTCTGTAACTTGTGCGTTTAAATTTCTCAATATCATTAAATTTTTTATCAATAATTATGGTGTACTCACTTGCAGAAAAAGTGGAAATAATCGAACTTTATTTTAAAAATAATGAATGTGGCAATCGGGTTGCGCAGATATTTAATGAACGACATCCTGAAAAACACAGGAAATTTACTACAGGAAAATCCTGTAGTAAATGAAGCTATGGAGGTCTTTGTATTGGGCCAAGTTGCCATGGATAGTACGCTGAGTACAAGAAAATTAGCCAATGAGACCGGCGTGAATCGTACAAGTGTCCAAAGAATATTGAAAAAACACCATTTCCACCCGTATAAAATTCAGTTGGTACAAGAACTCAACGAAGACGATTTTGATCGCCGCTTGCAATTTTGTGAAACTATTAGTGAACGAGTGGCCAATAATAATAATTTTCTATTCAATGTGTGTTTTTCGGATGAGTGCACTTTCTTTTTGAACGGTGTAGTTAATCGGCATAACTGTCGGTACTGGGCTGAGAACAACCCCAGGGTATTTCACGAGGTGCACACACAACATCCTCAGAAATTGAACGTGTGGGCTGGTATTTTTGGAAATTCTATTGTGGGTCCTTTTTTTCTTCCTGGAACTCTAACAGGTGATATGTACTTAGATTTACTGGAAAATACCATCGACCCAGCCCTAACTGACATCATCGAAAATAATCCTGGATACGTTGAAGCGGAACTGATATTTCAACAAGACGGTGCACCTCCACATTACTCTCAAAATGTGCGTAATTATTTAAACACTAACTGTCCCGGGCGGTGGATAGGACGAAGGGGTGCCATTGAGTGGCCTCCCCGGTCACCCGACTTGACTCCTTTAGACTTTTTTCTATGGGGACACATAAAAAGTAAAGTGTATAGCACTCCACTTGCCTCATTAGAAGATCTGCGAACACGAATTATTGACGTTTGTCGCGAAGTGACCCCTCAAGTTCTTCAGAATGTTCGAGAACGATTTGAAGCTAATTTGTATTACTGTATGGAGGTCGACGGGCAACATTTTCAGCATTTGCTTCATTAATACGGTAAGTTTTTTTTTATTTAATTCAATTTATGCGTTTTTTGAAAAATGTATTTTTCAAATTTCAATCCTTCATATTTTCTAAATGACTTGACCGATTTTCAAAACCAAAGCGGGAATGTATAGAGAATAGAAAGCCCTTTTCATTGCGGTACCACTTGAACCCTCTTCCCATTTGAAAAAGTTTGGGGGATGACACCCCCGCGTAGAGGGTTGAAAATTTTGTTTGGACGGAAACCTGTTTCCATTATGCAGTAGAACCGCCTTCAAGCTGACTTTGGACGAATTGATGAACAATCACCACTCATCTGTATTCATGCTCAAGTTCCCGCATTACAGATATAACATCATGACCGAACACTATCCCATCTTCAATGGAAAAGAAGTCACTTAATTGCTGGTGACGACTACGATAAAACAAAACTTTAGTTTCCTTCTGAAGGAGATTCCAATTCTTTAACCTAGAACCTAAAAGTTCGGCTTGCTTCTTAGACAAGTTTAAATCTCGTACAAGATCGTTCAGATCCCCTTGACTTAACAAATGTGGCTTATTTGAAAAATGACCTGGGTTAAATAGCGGATCAGATTGCAAATTTGTTTCTGCCCTGTTTACTTCTAAAACATCTTCCGACTCATCATCACTCAGGATCATATGCTCCGGAGGCTGTGGTACAGGTAGCTGATCACTGTGAGGTATTGGTCTTATTGCCGACGGTAAGTTTGGATACTTGTCAGTGTGTTTGGATTTTGATGTTATTCCAGTTATATTTGTTAAACAGAAATAACAATCCGAGCTATGATCTTTAGGTTCTCGTCAAACCATAGGAATAGCAAATGCCATATGACGAGTTCCTTTTGCCCAGGCTGTGAGAGTTTTAACACAAGTAACACAACAAATATGGGGGGCCCAAGGTTTATCTTGATCTCCTATTTTACAGCCAAAGTACTGTTCGTAGCATTTTTTAATCAGAGGTGTAAATGAACGTTTTTGGAATTTAAACGTTAACTCACCGCAGATATAGCAGAAACTGTTTGGGTGATTTACACAATTTCTAGGCATTTTGTGAAAACACGGTATTTTGGTATACACCAAAAATAAAACACAACTGAATAGTTCTAAATTCCGGATTGCACACGAGACACGATAAACGCGCTTGGTAAAGTCTAACAAACGACTAAGCCGTTGGACTGATTGACCGTCATAGGTGTATAAAATGGCTACGTGTCGTCGGCAGCAGCGGCGGCATAGACTATATTATATTACCTGTATAATAAAATGTTCTCTTATCTGAACTTTATTATGCTAAATATATAATAAAAACAGGTAGTGTACTGCAAAATTAAATATTTGTGCACTATATTGAGTTGCTACCTGTATTATAATTTAATATACTACCTGTATTGTATTTTATACTGGAACATAAAAACTGTGGGTGATAGAAAAATTCTAAAAATATATTTGGTTTCAGCGCACAAAAAAACACCAAAAACAGGTAATTTTTTTCTGTGGCAAATTTCTTGTTAACCAGTGTAATTATCAGAACTGTACCTTTTATTATACAATCAATAATTAAAATTGAATATTTAGATTTACATTAAGTACATTTCAATATTTAGACAAATAATTTTATTAGTATATTATTATTCAATTTGTGTTCAATTTGTTACAAAATTCAAATTTCTGAAGTTGAAATAGGTATGTATATAATATTCAGTTAATAAAGCTTAGTTTCCCTGTATTTAATTCGTGGAATATTCCTCCTAAATACCATTCGTGCTTAAAAATTAACCAGATAATGTTCCACTCATGCGTGTTTTCTCTACAAATTTCCCTCGTCCTTCGCATTCGTGAAAAATTATCAGAAATTTTTAAGCACTCATGGTATTATCCCCGAATATATTTTGTTTAAACCCTGGTGTCAAACTAAAGGCATCAAAACTTTGAAAGGACCCGTTTTTTTGGTATATTTTGCCGAACTTTCCAAAACATGTAAGCCAAACACGCTTTGGTCCGGATACTCAATGTTAAAAAGTATGATCAAACTCAATGAAAACATGGACTTAAGCTAGTTTTTCAAAGTCACGGCCTGTTTAAAAAAAAAAGTTGGATTTAGACCAAAGAAGGCGAAAATTTTTTTAAAAGAGGAAATTTCTAAATATATAAACGAAGCACCTGACGAAATTTATCTCCATATTAAAGTAGCTACTATATTTAGTTTGGCGGACGCATGTCGCCGAGAAGAACTAACAAATATGCCTTTGGATCATATTGAAGACAAAGGAAATATTTTATTAATAAATATTCCAGACACAAAAAATTACCGTTCTATAAGCTTTGTACTCTCTGATGAAGCTGAATGCGGAGAATTTTTAAAATAAGCCAGAAACCCCACATAGGCGTTTTTTTTTTGTAAATTACAAGAAAGGAGCTTGCACAGTATAAGTTCCTTGGAAAAAAATCTAGCCTCTCCAATTAATTTACAAAATGCTACAAACCGCACGTTTACTATTCATGTTGTTAATAATAATTAATTTGTGATTATGTATTTGATATAAATAAACGATTCTTTTAACTTTCGGGTTTTTCCGCACGCTTGTAGAAAAAATAGTGTACTTTACACGTGCGTAAAGTGACTTCCGCACGCGATTGATAGCGGGCAGCTTCACTTTCGTGCGGAAAAGTATCACTTTCCGCACTTGTTAAATACATCACTAAGTCTTAGAATATGATCATGAATAGACATTTTATCATCCATATATACAAGATATTTTTCATTTAAGATACCTAATAGAATATTGTCCATTACACGTTGAAATGTAGACGGGGCATTTTTTACTCCAAATGGCATTCTTATGAATTCGTAATGACCATTTTCTACATTAAAAGCAGTTTTAGGAATATCTTTAGAATCTATTTCAATTTGATGAAGACCAGAGGCAAAATCGAGTGCCGTGAATTATTGACATTTTCCTAATTGATCCAAGAGGCCTTAAATATTAGGCAAAGGATATTTATCTTCGACAGTGCATTCATTTAGTTTACGGTAGTTGAGAACTAAGCGCCATTTTTGTTTTCCAGAAGAATCAAATTTTTTGGGAACAACCCAAACTGGAGATGACCAAGGAGAAATGAAAGGACTGTTAATTCCTCGTTCTAACATGTTACTTATTTGAGATTTTGCTTCTTCTTTGTGTATTTGAGGGTATCTGCAAGATTTGGTAAAAATAGGTTTGGCATTGTTAGTTTCGATTTGATGTTTGATCTCATTAGTGAGTGTAAGATGATCTCCTTCCAGATAAAATATGTCTTCGGATTCTAAACAAAGGTTTGTAATTAATTCAAATTCTTCATCATTAAGATGTTCTGAGGGAAGTTGGGATTTGATGTTTTGAAAACGATGTGGAATATTTTGAAATTTATTTTCAGATTAATTGAAGTTTAGACAATCTTTTGTTAGGTTAGGTAGACAGGATTCGATTTGTATGTCATAAAAATTGATAGTTTTAGGAATTGCATTAGCGTTAATTATTGAAGTTAAAAATTCACCTTTTTCGTTAACATGGACTAGGGCATTAGGAATATGTACCTTTTCTATTTCTTGTCCTGATAAAATAGCATCTGTGTTAGTTAAATTACACTTTAATTTAAACACTTTCTCTGTTCTGCCTTCAATATTAATTTTATTTTCATTTAAAAGTTCATTTCTTTTTTTGATGTCATTTGTTTTTTGGATTTGGAGAAATTCGTCTACTATATCGGTTTATATGACACTGACAGAAGTGAAAATTGAACAAGTTTCGTGAAAAAATACTAAGCTTTTGTTTTTTTGTCACTTAAAAATAAACGGTAACCATGGAAATTTTCCATTGTACAGGGTGGTCCAATAATAGAGAACGTCGGCTGAACTTCGAGAACCGTTAATGATAGAACTTAAGGAATAAATACTTATAGATAAATCGGCCAAGAGAAATTGCTGTAAATTATGTTTTAAGTTTGAAAGTCGGCTTCTAGGTGACGTAACAGCAACACAAAAGTGTAAATGCCAATTTTCTCTTAAATTTTCATGATTGAGGTATGTAGCAAATATTATATTGCATTCTTCAATTAATTACACACTTTGTTGCTTAAGATCATTTTTGTCTATTTTCAAAAATAAAGTGGTGAGGGAATGTTAAACATTTTTTCTTTCAAATGTAGATATTTCTGTTTTGGGTTAACCGATTTTATTCAACTTGGTGTCGAACAAAAGTGCTTTTTTTGCTCTACTCGTGTAGTCATAAGCTGAGCCGCAATGACTTTGTTAGTGGTCACTAGATGGCGTTCTTTCGGAATTTACCAAATAATGTTGATTTTCTCTAAACAATCAAATGGTACGCTATGACTTTTATATAAAAATTTATTTGGTAGTTATGAAAGGCATTGAATGGTAAAATAAAAAAATGCAGGTCCGCATTTAAATTATGAAAATTGATAATAGTCTCTCGAATCCGAAACGATGGGGAAATTAACCTTGTCGTTTCGTAGAGGAGAAATAAGTGACAATAGCAAAGTGGAAATTATTTTCATCTCTCATTTCAATTGATCCTAAAATTTTAGGGAAACCAGAAAATTGAAAAAAAAAAAACAAAGCTCCAATAGAAATTTTAGTAATCTTGCCTAACTGTAAACAACAAGACTTAACCAAAGCAGAAAACCAAAAATACTCCATAATCACATAAGCTTCGCAATAAAATAGCTAAAGCTAGGGCGAGGCAGGGCAGGACTCGGTTTGGGCAAAAAGATTAAACCGAGTTCTACTTTGTTTCAGTGAAACGACAAAAGAAAAACGACGAAATGGACTAACAACTAACAATAAACCAACAAAGAATACATTTAAAATATGTGTCGCCAATGCTGAGAATGCCGGCCGTCATCGTCAATACAAAGTTGCAATCTTTCCTGTGTCGATTGGTCTGCAGCCTCCACTTCTGCTATAGAGTTACTTTAGATGGGATTCCTAATATGGTCCAACATATCGTTTCTTGTAGTAGGTCGAGTGGCATATACTAAATCTTTTTACATTAAGTAGTTTTCCTTGCCTTGCCTTAGCTTTAGCTACTTTATCAACTTAATATTTGGGATTTTCTATAAATAATCGAGTACTCATATTAAAATGTGCGAGGAGTAAGTTTTTCGAAGAATGGAAAACTCTAAATATAATGTTTTAGATATAAAATCTTTTAAAAACCTTAAGGAAGACAAAATTTTTTAATGTTAATTAAAAATTCATCGGATTTTGAAAATATATGTCTTCTGTATAGCATCTTGAAAAATCTGATATAATAATAGTTTTAATTTATTTATATTTTGACAATAAAACAGATGAAGAATAAGAAATATCGAATTTTAACAATAATATTTAGTTATATCAAGCAAATATTCTCCATCAATAATATTTATTGGGCAAATTTGATTAAAAAAAAAAAAAAAAAAAAAAAAAAAGGATATTAATTATCTTCATTTTGTTCGATTGGTAATGCAATATTGCCCTAAATGTAAAATTTTAATGAGTTTTTCATTTAGTTTCATTATTAATTTGCTATAAAAACACTAGCTAATTTATTAAGACATTGAGTTACAAAATAAATGAAATAATATCTTCTGAAGCTATAAAGTCGTCAATGAAAACCTTTATCGTTTGAATTTAAAAGACGCCCCCAGCTGAACTTTATAGACAGGCAGCGTCGAGAAAATTAGATCAAAATAAGACGAAGATAATTATCTTTACCTTAAATGTCGTGTACCGGCTGCATCTAATATCAGACTTTAAATGGCATCCACATTTATATTACATAGCGAAAAATTATGGATATTAGTCACAAATATTTTTTCTAAACGTACATTTTATAACCTCTAAATAGTTATTCGTTTCACTAGGCAGAAAAACGCACGCGGCTGGCGTTCCGTAACCGAGGCGTAGACAAGTCTAGGAAACCAGCCAAGGCATTAAATCTGTTTTTCGGCCGTGTGAATGAAACATACTTTTTCCTGCGAATGATATTAAATATCTCCGAAGAAGACAAAACTATGTTATTTTTATATTTAAACCTCTAGTAATCATTTTCCCCCGTAGGGTAAACAGTACAGTTGTTGGCACTCAGGGTATTATTGGCACCCTTTCATAAATATGGATATATTAAGATTGCAATATTAAATACACAGTTTTTGGTAAATGGAGTAAGATCTGGCAATATTGCCATTCGCCATCCAGAAATTGCATCATACTACTTTTGACAGTTAGTATTGTTGCACTTATATGAACAAGTGCATGACGTGTGTGTTTCATAATCAACGATAATTTTAGTAAAGTTCATAAGGTAGGCTTGCTATTTTGGCTTGATTTTAAGTATTTTGGATTTAAGTAAAATTTTGATATGGTTATGTGTACAATAAATATCGTTTAAGGCTTTAAAAAAACGCTTTCGCTGGTGATTTTTTCCCGCCCTTTTTATTTAATTCAGGTGCCAATTACTATCCAGTGGATTAAACGGATAAACAATTATTGGCACTAAGTGCCAATTACTAAATAACGTTTTCTACGTTTTTTACTAAACTTTTCTAGCCCATTACATTTCCCTACAATAAATTTGAATTTTTCATTTTAAAAACTTACAAAAATATATTCAGATATAGTTGTTGGCACTCCGTCAATAACTGGATTTTGTGTGTGCCAATAACTAAATCGACTTTATTGTTTCAATTTATATATTCCCAGTTAGGATGGTCCTTAGGTAAACAATTCGTATTTTTTACAGAAAATGCCGAAAGCTTACGAAGGAAAGAAATATAATAAAAGATATCAGGGCCGTTCCTAGCCCCTCGGCCGCCTTTGTGCAGAAATAAAACGGCCGCCCTTTTATAACAAAAATAAAACAATATTTATTGAACAAAAAAATATATTTAAGTTCCTACGTATACATTAACAAGTAACATTGTATCATAACAATCATAACATAAGGTAATAATCTATTAAACGAAACAATAAACAACATAAAACAAAATACAAATGTTTAAACTATTAATTATTTAAATATCAAATAATATAAAAGCCAAACAAACAAAAATTTGTATCTTTTATATTGTATCTAAGTATAAAACTAAGCAAGTCCCAATAAAAAAACAACCTCTTCATTTCAAAAATATTTTTCTAGCTTTTGTACTTGCGAACTCGCGAAATTGGTCTAAATTTTCACAAATTTCATTTTCAATGGCAATTATACCTAAATTTGTAAGCCTTTCCTGTGACATAGAAGATCTTAAATAGTTTTTTATTATTTTTAATTTTGAGAATGACCGTTCACCAGATGCAACCGTTACTGGTATTGTTAAAAAAATTCTCAAGCTTATACATAAATTAGGAAAAGATGAGACCAAATTATTACTATAAATAAATTTTAGAATCTCAATAGGTTTGATTTGATCTGTTAGAGATTTAAATGTAACAATTTCTTCAAATAGTTCTACGCCACTTATATCCCTCGATTCGTCTTCGGTTAATGCGATTTCAAGTTCAACGCATTTTTGTTTTAAATCATCCGATGTCACATCATGAAACCGTGTTAAAAAGTTAAAAATATTACTGCAATACGAAAGAGAATTAAACCTTTCTTCTACTGATATTCTAGCTCGGTCAATAACAGTATAATAAAAATTTATTTTAAATTTCTCTCGTTCGTTAGTTAATACATTGTCTGTGCTTTCATAACTAAATTGGGATTTTTTCCGCCTTATACGAACTTCTGAAAAATCTGGTTCCACATCAATTTCATTTGCTAAATTGGATGAAATTTCTATGTAAGTGTTAAAACTTTGGTCCGATCGCATTTCGTTAATAAAGTTAAGTACATGTTTTAATGATGTGATACACTGAGTCAGATCAATATTAATTTTTTGCAATAATTTACTGACTACGTCAATTTTAACTAATAACTCGTACCATATGACTAAGCTACAGATAAAAGTAAATGATTTTATTTTTTCTAATAATGAATTGGCACTTAGTTTTGTTTTTGAGTCTCTTGTAACATCTTCTGAAAGCTCAACCAAAGCTTTACAAATATTTCCTAGTTGATTCCGAAGTGGTCTAAGCGCTTTAACTCTGCTTTCCCATCGGGTGTCACTTACCGATGTAAGATTTAAATTACTAACATTTTTTTTTAAAATATCCCAACGAAAAGGAGAAGAAGAAAAGAATACATACAGTTCCTGCACGATGTTAAAAAAATTTATTGTTTCGTGGGAGATTTTAGCGGAATCGTTTATTATTAGATTTAGTGTGTGAGCGGTGCAAGGAACAAATATAGCCCTGGAATTAACATTTTTTACCCTTTGTTGAAGTCCGATATGTTTTCCGGACATATTGGCCCCATTATCATAGCCCTGACCTCTTATATCCCTAATACTAATTCAAACTTAGGCAAAATATCATTAACCAATAGGTTAAAAATCCCTTCCCCAGTTGTATATAAAATAGGAAAAAAACCCAAAAAACACTCTTTTATGACAACATTTTCTTCGTTACAGTCTACATATCTGACTACAAATGTAATTTGCTCTGTATGACTTGCATCTGGAGTAGAATCTAAAATTATGGAAAAATATTTGGATTTTTTTAAGAGTGTCGTAAAATGATGGCAAATATTTTTTGCTAGCACAGTAATTATTTCGTTTTGAAAATGAATTCCCAAATAGTGAGTTATTTTACTTTTTGATTCTTGGGTCTTTGTAATTTTTTTTAGATGATCGGATAACACTGGGTCAAATTTTGCCACCATTTCAACAGCTTTTAAAAAATTGCCATTATTTTGTTCGTATAAGACGGAACTTTTTCCACGAAATGCCAATTATTGTCCAGCTAAAAATTGAATAATTACAATAACTCTTTTTAAGATAGAGCGCCAGCGTTCCCTTTCAAATTCAAAATAATTTTGCCGTTCTTTGTCAATAGTTAATTTTTTATTTAATGACATTTTTAACTCAACCCATTTTTGATTAGCTTGCAAGTGATGTACAGAAGATTCATGCTTGGATAAAATATGTGAAAGATGTCGCCAATCAGAATACCCCATTTTGCTATTTAACTTAAACACTTCCTTACAAAATATTTTACAACAAAGACAAAAAATGCTATTTGCTCTACAAGAGTATACAAACCAAGCTCTTTTAATTTTTTCACCATTTGGTAAAATTCGAAAATATTGAGTTGAAGAAAATTTCCTTCCCGATTCATCAGAAGGAAATTTTTTTTCTATATGCTGAAAATCGTTTTGTACTATTTGCTCAATAACTTGATTTTGTAAAATATCCGGCCAGGTGAATGGGTCGCTGACATCAAAATCATCATTAGTTTCAGGGATAACTTCGTTTAAGTTAGGATTATCATCGGTTAAGAGCATCTTTTCTTCATTATCTATTTCTGTATTTGATTCAGGGTGTTTTTTTCTTCAGGGTCGCTTACTTTATGTGCATCCTTTACATTTTCATCCTCAATTGTATCTGTACCCTGTGACGATGTTGATGGAACTAAATATTTTTGCAAAGATCCACTTAATTTTTTTTTGTTTTCTTCCTTTTCTAATTTTCTTTTTTTATATTGAGCTCCAGATAAACGTTTTGTTTTTCTATCGGACATCTGGAAATAAAATTGAAAGGTAATTAAAGTTAGAAAATTTAGTTTATGTAATAGTTCTGAATCTGCGAAGATATAATTTTATAGTATCCCCAATTAAGTTCGCACCAAATGGAATTTTTTATAAATAATAAGTAAAATTGTAATCTAGCATCAGATTTTGTTTTTAAAATGACCCAAAAAATAAATATAATTATTATATTTTTATTAGATAAGTAAATTAGTAAAACTACTTTATACATTTTTTAAAACTTGAAATATAGAAAATTAATCTAGACATAAAATTAACAATAAACCACTTTTTGATCTCAAGCTAAAAAAAATTTTTTTTCACATGTTTAATATTAAATCCAAAACGTAAGATGCGGATTTGGATGGTAATATTAAGTAAAGTAATATCTATCCGAAGAACTTACCTTTTTAAATTACGAAAATTTGTTTCTTTTGAAATTTCACTTTTGCAAAATGTAGAAAAAAATAACTAAACAACAAACACTTTATATCACTGTTAAACTCTCGCTAGTTAATCGAATACTAAAAAAAAAACAAAACATTTAAAAACTGCCCCATTCTACAGTATATAGAGCTATATAAAACTATATACTGTACACATACCAATTATGAAGTATAAACAAACATTTTTGCATTGAAAGGCGGCCGCCCTTATCTATCATTTTTATTGCTTTTCCAAGGAACGCTGCTATAAATAGTTCTATTGTAATTTCGGCAACTCATGCACAGCAAAAAAAGAAATGACCGGTAATAAATTTCTTATGAATGTTTTATCTTAAAAGCCTAACAAAATGTAATTTAATTTTTCTTTATTTTGAAAACAAAAATATAGGTATATTTTTGTAATCAAATGGCTAATTTTGTGTTTTTGGCAGGCGGTCTGCGGCCGCCCCAATAATTTGGCCGCCTTTGTGCCGGCACACCGTGCACACCCCTAAAAACGGCCCTGAAAGATATAGTGAAGAGATCCTGCAAAAAACGTTACAAGAGATAAAAAATTGGATGCCTAAAAAAATTGCATCAAAAAAATATGGTATTCCACGTGGTACACTACAGTTTCGATTAGGTCATGAACTCCCACCAGTTTTAAATATGAGCGAGGAGACCGTCTTAGTAAAATGGATAGAAGATAGTGTCAGAAAAGGCTTTCCGCAGAGAAAAGAAAATCTTCAGTCCAGTGTTAAAGCTTTTCTGGACAAAAACCCTAGAACAAATTGCAAATTTAAAAATAACTATCCAGGTGATGGTTGGTATAAAAGTTTTTTGAGACGCCATCCAGTTTTAACTGAAAGACAGCCAGAAGCGGTAACTGAAGCCAGTGCGTCAGTAAGTGAACGGGATTTAAGAGGTTGGTTTTCAAAAATAGAAACATATTTAAAGGATGAAAATCTATTGGATATTTTGCAAGATTCAAAGAGAGTCTTTAATTTTGATGAAACCAACTTTCAGTTATGCCCAGAAACAAAAAATGTTATAGCACCATTAGGTACTCTCAACGTATACGAGGTGGATCATGGCCAAGCAAAGTCGACAGTGACAGCTTTATTTACATTTTCGGCTGCAGGAGAAACAACCCCTCCCATGATCGTATTTCCTTATAAATGACTACCAGCTGACATTACTTCAAATATTCCAAGTAATTGGGGAGTCGGAACCTCTTCAAATGGATGGATGAAAGCAGAACTTTTTTACGAGTATATCTTCTGTGTATCTATATATTTGTAGATGGACATACAACACATCTTACATATGAAGTAAGTGAGTTATGTACCAGACTTAAAATTGTTTTAGTGGCATTATACCCAAACTCTACCAGGATCCTCCAGCCTGCAGATGTTTCGGCTTTTAAATCCATCAAAAATATTTGGAAAAAGGGAGTGTTAGAGTGGAGTAAAACTAATCCAACAAATTTACTAACAAAAGATAAATTAGCACCTATTTTGGATAAACCCATAAATCAGTTAAAACCCGAAACAATTATGAATGGGTTCCGTGCGTGCGGAAAATTACCGAAAGAGGTGTAAATTCAAGAATTTTAAAAAACACAACTCTCACTTTTTCCAAATTTAAAGATATAGTGGGAGAAAATTTATTTCAATGCATTGGAAGTATTAACGCTGCAAACATTCAGTCACAAAGTGAACATTTTCAAGCACTCATCAGTATATATAAAGTCTTTGTACCGGACCACATTGTTGCTGAAACAGAAAGCGAATCGAAGAATACGAATATACTGGAAAAAAGAACCGAGAATTTAGAGAGATCACTTGCACAAGATAAGATAAAAATTAAAAGTAATAAAAAAAAAGTGGATACATATGAAGAATTTAAAAAAACTGAAAAGATACATCTCGGTGATGGAGACGAAAACGTCCAAGTCTTTGATTTAAATGATATCCCAATTATTTTTATGTCATCTTCATCTAAAACAGTAGAAACATATAATAATGAATCGCCATCTGTTAAAAATACGTCACCTGAAATGTTAGATAACTAAAACAAAATGACCCTGAGTTAATAACTATAATTGAGGTTGAGAGAGGAGCTGGGGTAGACTGAAAGGGCCTTATAGGCCTACCAGTCAGGTTTCTAGACCTCCCCCTAACTACTACTACTACTAATAACTATAATGGCAAACACCATGACCCTTAGAGAACTCCCCAATGAAACACCTGAAATAAAAAAATATTTAATGTGGCCTGATACACCACAAAGAAAAGGAAAAAAAAATTCCGAAAAACTGCCGTTTGTATTGACATCTGACCAGTGGAAAAAAATTAATTTAGAAAAGTTAAATAAAAGGAAAGTAGATGAAGAAGCTAAAGAGAATAGAAAAAAAATTAGACTAATTAAGGCTAAACAAAAGATGGAAACAAAAAAAGATTCGTTAAAAAGAAAAAGACGACTACCGCAAAAAGCTAGGAAAATACCCGAAAAAGGAAAAACAAATAAAGAATGCGTTGAAAAAATTAATCCAAAGTCTGCAGTTGTAAATGTCATTTCATAAGTAAGTGTGATGCATGCACCAGTGCATGTCAGAAATTTATTTGAAAATGAAACAAGTAACAATGACCCTATTCATGAATATAATTTTGAAGATTTTGTTAATAATAAAAAAGTGTTTTCAGGGCTTTGCTTTATTTGCACTTTTAATATTACACAAATTATCTCTGGTATAAAATGTAATACTTGTAATACAAATTTTCACCCTCATTCATTAGAAAACATAATAATATGCCACCAGTTGTAAAAAGCTATGTTTGTCAAGCTTGTGTAAAAACAGTAAGTAAAGATTTAAATAATAAGTACGTATGAAACATACATTTAATGCACTATATCGTTAAAAATAATTTAGAAACTACTTTAAGTTTTTTATTGGTTAAAAATAGAAATAGTGAATAATAATATTTATTTTAAAGCACTATTAATGTTTTTCGTACCTACATACCAAAGGTTTTTGAATTATCATGTCACATTTTTTATTTTATAAGGGTTTATTGTACCTAAAAAATATAGTTTTAAAAATTGTAATTTTAGTAGTTTATAATGTTTGTTTTGAAGGATTTATGTTGTTTTTCGTACTTACCTAATGTTTCTCAACAACCATGAGTTTAAACTATATTGAGATTCGTGTTTTGTAGACAACTAGACAAATATTTTATAAATCTTATGTTCTTTGTTGTAATACATGTAGTATAATATACCTAATAAAGCTATATTCGTAGTTTTGTTTAACTTTTTACAGGTGCCAATAATTGTATTTTAAAGTGCTAATAACTATATTTTGGGTGCCAATAAAACATTTTTAGTTCAACTAGATATTTATTGTGTTTTAGACGTTAAAGTATCACTAAAGTTGTAAACGGATTTTGTAATCAGTAGTAATATGTACATATATAACGTGTAAAAATAATTTTGTTCATTTTTCTGTCAAAACAAAAAATTACAGCAGAAGTAATCAAAATAGTTTCTAAAATGCCAATTACTGTACCCCTTACCCTATCCGTAAACAAACCGGAAATCATCTGTATACTGCGTTTGAAGAGATATTTCAAAATTAATTTTACATCTTTATAGCAACTTTTCCTTGTCTATAAGATGATGCACCTAGATTTGAAATCCGACGTTTCTTCTCCGGAGTCTCATTATTAACTTAATTTTTTTTAAATACGGACCTCGATTTTTACAATCCCTTGACCTCCCAAAACTAATGATGTAATGCACTCATACATTTAGGGTATTTAAAAACCTCGTTTGTGAATTTGGCGAAATTCTGGTTTTCCGTCTCTCTCTCTCTAACACGTGGTATAAGCAAAAGCGTAAATCTGCTGTTCAAACATTAAGTGTGATACATTGTTAGTTTTGTGACTTTTTTAAAAATTAAATAAAAGTTCCAGGTCCGTATTTAAAAAAATGAAGTTGATGATAAGACTACGAAGATAAAACATCGGATTTTAAATTTGAGTGTGTCATCTTGTAGAGGAAAAAAAGTAGCTATAAAGATGCATTTTTTTATAACATCTGTTCAAATTCAGCTAAAAAAAAAATGTATTTTTTTTTTTAAATTTTTACAGATAAATGTAGAGCATATATATCCGTTACCTGATGTATCGGACTAGCGGACATTTGTTAATAAAAAATAGCCGTCAATAGTCAAATAGGATAGAAAATGATTGTGTAGGACTAGACATCTAAGGTCACGCACTAGGGATAACCTGACATTACTTGTTACCCCTAAAAATAAACAAAATGATCTTTTAATGCGTTCTATTTAACATCCTGCAATTAATAGGTGTCAGCATATTATACTTTAGCAAATACGAACAACAAAATAATTGATTAGACAACCCATCCAATTTAAAATAAATCTCAACTTTCTTCCGTATAGTTGGGATCCATAGAGAGATTTCCGCGCTGTACAACAACGGGCTGATACCATTGGCCTAGTACAATGCCCAGAGTTGCCAGTACGTGATGTACTGCATCCCATCAGCTGGATAAATTCGTTCATAAATAAGCGTAATTTTTGTATTGTATTTCAATAAGTTGAGGCTTCTGGGAGCAAATAGTCGCTTCTGGCAACACGAAATTACATATTTCTAATTAAACTGAGACAGGAACAGTAGATGTGGTTAATCTATTTACATCTGATGGACTGTCTATTCGAAGTGTAATTGGTGTTGGTTAATACTAAGTGGGTTTAAGTGCTGTTTCAAACTAGGTGTTTGGTGTCTACAACAACAAAAAAAGGCAGCAAAACAAACAAATGGTAATAGGTGTCATTAATCTAACCTGAGTTTTATGGTCATGTTTCGTGTTGGTCTGTAAATAAAAGAATTGAATCCATAATGTGTCCTACTACGTATTGGTGAAGAAAAGGTGTTGGTTGAACGTGTTACTCTTGGTACTGGTACAAATATGCCTAGCCTGTGTAAAAATGTGGTATTACCTCTAAAACTAATTCTAAACAAATTTAATGACAAACGTATACGGTTGTTGTTGTTTTGTTTTGTTTACCTGAAATGGGTTATTTGGAAAAAAAATATTTGATTGCCTTCTTAAGAACGGAAATGAAAAATTTTCCTGCGGAAATGCGTCATTTCCATTGTACACCCCTTTTTTTTTTTTAATTTAGAAGCTTGCGGGATCTTGGAGCGAATAGGGGTGCTGGGTGTGGTAAAAATACTTTAAAGGGAAAAGAAATCTTTTCTAGAAGTGTTTCTTAACAACGGAAATGAAAAAATTTATTGCAGAAACGCGTTATTTTCATTTTCATACACAGTTTAGTATACCTGAAATCAGTTACATGAAAACTTTGCTTGGCAGCTCATCCCAAATGCTTTCCCAAGCACCAAAATGCCAAAATGTTACTGCGGAAATTTGTCGTTTTAATTTTCCGACAAAATTTTGTATAGTTTAGTTTACCTGAAATCAGTTACATAAAAAAGAAGCTTTGATTTATATTCTAAACTTTTTCCTCAAGATAAAAATGTAAAAATTTGTCTGCGGAAATTTGTCATTTACATTTTTCACGGAAATTTTGAGCGTTTTTCCAGGGCGCGGCACGATTGCGGACGAAACATTAGTATTCAGTTTTTCACAAAATGAAGTGAGGGCACGATTGCGGAATGTAAAAATAACGGCTGAACGCATCGTATTGTCAGCGACATTTTATACCCGTATACGTGACAGCCCGACATTTTTTTTAGATAATCTCAATAATTTGTCTGAGTCACGAAGTTTCATATAAGTATCTGTCTGCATATCTTTGAGAACTTCAAGGAATATAAACAAAGAAGGATGATCCTTTCTTGAGTCAGGCAATCGAACAAATATATACGAGCATTCCGCAATAATGCCATCGATTATTTTGCCTCCATCCGCAATCATGCCTTCGTTTTCGTTACTTAAAAAATGTAGAAGAATTTAGAATTTAAATCAAAGTTTTTTTTTTGTGTAACTGATTTTAGATATTCTAAACTATACAAAATTTCCGCAGAAAATGAAAATGACAAATTTCCGCAGACACATTTTAACATTTTCGTGCTTGGGAAAGAGTTTGGGATGAGATGCAATGCAAAGTTTTCATGTAACTGATTTCAGGTATACTAAACTGTGCAGAACGGAAATGACGCATTTCCGCAGCAAAATTCTTATTTTCCGTTATTTAGAAAAGCTCCTAGAATATGTAAAACTAGATACTTTCCTTATAACCAATTTCAGGTAAACGAAACTTGAGCCTATCGGATATACAGAGTGTCCCTAAAAGGTCTGTACCCAGTTCCATTACGTCTTCTTGAGACCAAAACACTTATCGTGGTCCTAATTCCTTCTATAGGGAATTATAGCACTTATTAATACATTATCTTAATATTTTGATTTAAAAAAAATGTTGCTTTTAGCAAGGGGAATGAAGTTAGGTAGGTGATGTAGTGATGTGAAAGGGTTTTTTTATTGATATTTTTTTTATATTTTCGACCGAATTTCTTTGTTTTTGGTCTACAATATCCGCTGCCTTGATAAAGGTCCGTGCAAAAACCTACCACGTAAGTCTGAGATTAAAATAAAAGGATTATGCGCTATTATTTTGCCTAGATCCAGGGCCGTATCCGAAGGTTCAAACCCCCGAAAATAAAATTCTATAACATAAAATTAAACACAAAAAAACTGGCAACAGTGGCAACACTGGAAAACAGTAACGGTCGTGCCTTAAGCTGAGCGCTTTAAGAGAATAGAATAGAATTCTCAGAATCTCTCTTATGAATAGATTATTTTCAGAAAATATTAGCCACAGTGGTATATTTAGCATGCCTTCCCGTAGGTGCAAATAATTTCATCATTTAACCACTAAAAAAATGTGGTCCTTGTGACGTGAAAGAAAGCGATGACTTAAAAAAATTACTCTTATATAAAATCGTGGTAATGTACAGGGTGTCCAAATTTCCATGTTTTTACGGGGTATCTCGGCTATTTGAAAAGATAAAGACTTACAGTTTTCGCTACACTGTGCTCGATTTTTGTGAAACTAAAGATGCCGTAAACAAAAATTTCCCAGCCCGCTTCGTTTCTGAGATACAGGGTGATTTTGAAAATACAGCATTTTGGGGACCCCCCTCGTAGCTTGCTTACCGTTTGAGATATCAAAAAAGTAAAAGCTGCTTATTACACAGCTTTTTACGTAGAATCCAGTGGCATAATCATATTTTTTTATCACCTACCATTTCTGAGTTATTTACCAATTTTTTTTTTAAATAGAATAGGACACCCTGTATATTGGTTGACAGTTCGATAGGGTTTTTTTAGCTTTCCAATTATATATAATTTGTGGTATTTATCTTAAAAAACAACCCCAATGTTTACATTTTAAGGAAATTTAAACAAAAATCAAAATGGCCATGGATAAACAAATAAATAAACAATTGTATATGCATTGTTTATTACTTGTCAAGTCTTGTAATACGTAATTGTTGAGTTTTTACCTCGCTATCTTACATTTTTTAATATTTATTTACTCATTTATTCATTTCCCATTTATATTTTCTTTATTGCTAAAAATGTCTGCAAGGCGAAGTGATAAAAATTTTGAAAAGTATGATATGTTAGTTTGTTACATACAGTCAAATGAAAATAATGTTGAGGCAGCCGCCCTTTATTATAACAGATATGTAGGTATAGTTGGCGCATTACCTTTCTGGAATGACGTCACGCTGGTGTCAAATAACGTATTTCTTATATTATTTATATTTCAGCGATGATTCCTAACCTAAACGTATGCAGTGATGTAGATAGGAGGGGTGCGTTCAGCACTGGCTAAAGCGAATTTAAAATTGGCATTTTCTGTACAGAAAGCGCTGCAACTTGTCGAAAATGGCTGGCAAAAAATTAACACTCTCATTGCCATAAAAAAACCCTCATTTTGCACACTTAATACAAAAATAACTATTATAACTTCAAAAACTAAAATTATTTTGCAAATAAGACTTTACTAATATAAATTCTTTCATCTTAGTCTTATTCTTTGTTTGCAATGTAATAAATTGACGCCAGTTACCCATTTTCATCAAAATTATTTTAATTCTCAATTACAGACAATACTGAAAAAATATTAAGAAAAGGGGAATAACGAACGATGAATCCTTTACCTCCAGAATGTTTCAAAAACAAAAAGAGGTAAAAACAAAAACCACAGATTACTTAAAGAACAAAATAAGAGATATGATCTATTGCGTGTATGCTAAAAATGAATATGTTACAATGCAGACTTTGCTTTAAAAACTAAAAGAGAGAAATTAATGTATAACTAACTAACTTTAAAAATAAAAACTACTCCCCTTCACTGTCTTCAGAATCAGAACTAAATTCTTCATCGTCACTGCTGTCTTCGTCGGTAGTAATTACAAGTGGCGCAATGTCTGAAGCATCACATATCTGTATTGTCTTCCAAGCTTCTTGGATTACCCTTTCTGTGTGGCTGACATAATTTTTCCAATGCTCTGAAGATACTTCATTTATCGCTTTTTCCCACATGGCCAAAACTTCCGATGGTGTCCCCTTCAGACTAGCAATGTATTGGTCGTATTTCCTCTTACACTCAGACCATACCATTTCAATAGCATTAAATTGACAATGGTATGGAGGAAGTCTTAGTATTTTGTGGCCCAAAGGTTTCACATATTCGTCAAGGTAGAATGTTTTTTCAATGTTACAATTTTTTTCTACAATGCTCCATATTTCATCCTTCCTTCATGGCCCTCTCTGGGAAGTCAGTGTTCTTTTCTTTTAACCATCCAATCAATCTCTGCTTTGTCCATGATTTTCTTGGAATATCCTCTAAAAGGCCGGAATGATAGCTTGCGTTGTCCATCACTATCAAACTTTTTGGAGGAAGATTTGGTACCAGCTGATTTTTAAACCAATTTTCAAAATTTTGCTTGTACATATTGTCATGATAATCTCCGCTTTTTAGTCCACTTTTAAATATTAAACTGGCCCCCTTAATAAATCCTTCCTTTGATCCAGCGTGAACTACAATATATCGATGACCTTCACTAGCTTTTTTAGAACTTGTAGACATAGTGTTATCCTGCCAGCTGTTTCTAAACGAACCTTTACTAAAAATCCAAGTCTCATCAATAAATACGGTGGTATAAGCATCTTGTCCTAGATTTTGATTTTTGATATATTCCCTCAAGAAATTGATTCTCTTGTGGACGATGTGGGGCAAATCCATCAGGTATCTTCTATTATTTGATTTCTTCCACTTAAAACCAATACTTTTTACGTATTTTCTTAGCGAGGTGATGGAAAAATTAAAATATTCATTTATCTCTTTTAGTTTTTTAAGCAAAGTCTGCATTGTAACATATTCATTTTTCGCATACATGCAGTAGATCGTATCTCTTATTTTGTTCTTTAAGTAATCTGTAACTTTTGTTTTTACCTCTTTTTGCTTTTGAGACATTCTGGAGGTAAAGGATTCATCGCTCGTTATTCCTCTTTTCTTAATATTTATGATTGTTGTATGGCTAAGTTTTGTTGCATTTGAAGCTCCTTCAATTATATTATCAGTTTGTGGAAGGATTCCATTTTTAGCTTGCTCTTTTTCCAATTGAAAAAAAGCCAAGATATTCAAAACTATTAGCTTTGATTGCTGATTATATCTTCGCGGCATCTTGCAAAAGTTTAAAAAGAATCACAACAAATCAATGTCAATTTTGACGAATATATTCTGAAAGACACATAACCAAAACCGGCATTGACTGTTGTAAAGAAACGACAATGAGTTTTTTCAAAATGTTTTTGTCACTGTCAGTTAAAATAAATCAAACAAAAATAACCAAAAATGACGTCATTCCAGAGAGGTAATGCGCCAACTATATCTAGTTAACTAGTAGTTAGTAAAATCTATTATAAAGCGTGGTAGGTATATTTATTCGAAGGGGTAGGTGTTTTACCTCGGGGTATCTAAATTAATTTTCCTATGCTATTGTCCTAACTATCCTTTTTCTGATAGTTAAGAGAACAATTAGGATCTAAAAGGTGAAAATAATTTTAGGTATCCTGAGCGACGACAGCCTTTTGCCACAATATTTTCAAAACTGAAAAAAAAATTGAAAGATTTTGGAGCGTTTATTTAGCCATTCAGTTTCATGTAGAGCTACTGAAGCTGGAGTCGGTGTTATTAAGTCTAGAGCACAGACCATATTAAAGAAATACAATTTTTTTCCGTACAAAGTAAACATAGTGCAGCACTTGCACCCTGGCGGTGCCGAACGTCGATTACATCTTTGCAATTGGTTCTAAAAGTTAGAGAAAATGTAAATTTTGCAAGGATGGTTATATGGTCTGATGAAGCACACCTCTCAAGTGCTGGTATTTTTAATCGACAAAATACCATACAGTACGCCCGCTTTTCGAAAATCAATTTCCTCAAAAGTGGATAGCCACTAATGGACCAGTAAGGTGGCCAGCGCGGTCTCCCGATCTTTCGGTGCTGGATTTTTTCGTATGGAAGAACTGCGCGAAGCTACCGAAACGGCATTTCGAGATTTACAAGGGCGATCAATTATATTATTGAATGTCCTTAATCGAATTTCAAAACCGACTGAATTATGTGTTAGAGAAAGCTGAAATCATTTTAAGCAATTCTTGTAAATAATAAATAAGAAGTAAACTAAACCATTAAGTATTTATTTTGTTAAAGCCATTAAAGCTATATTTTAAAAAGTTTATGTTAATTTGTTAAATTGTTGAGTTGTTATGTCGAAATTGTTAAATTTAAATAGTCGAAATGTTGAATTGAACTGTTATATACTTGTTACTTGTTTTTGATGTTTTCTTAAAATTGTTATTGATGTTTGGTAATATATTTATATTACTTATAAATTTAGTATAAAATCTTAATTGAAATTCCAATTTAAGGTATCTATCTAAATAGATCTAGGTAGTGGAATAGATACAGCAAATGTTTTTCATGGTTATCTGGGATGTTCTAGAAAAAAATATTTAAAAATGTTAATTTTAGGTCAACGGATACAGATAAATACTACAAATTATATATTTGAAGAGCTAAAAAAAACCCTATCAAACTGTCAACCAATATACAGGGTGTCCCATTTAAAAAAACACAATATTGGTAAATAACTCAAAACTGGTAGGTGATAAAAAAATATGACTATGCCACTGGATTCTACGTAAAAAACTGTGTAATAAGCAGTTCTTATCTTTTTGATATCTCAAACGGTAAGCGAGCTACGAGGGGGCTCCCAACATGCAGTATTTTCAAAGTCACCCTGTATCACAAAAATCGAGCACAGTGTTGCGAAAACCGCAAATCTCTATCTTTTCAAATAGCCGAGATACCCCGTAAAAGCATCGAAATTTGGACACCCTGTACAGGGTGGTCCAATAATAGAGGACGTTGGCTGTAGCTCGGGTACCGTTAATGACAGAACTTAAGGAAAAAATATTTGTAGGTAAATCGGCCAAGAGAAATGGCTGTAAATTATTTTCAAGTTCGAAAGTGGGACTCTAGGGGGCGTAACAATAACATAAAAGTGTAAATGCCAATTTTCTCTTAAATTTCCATGATTGAGGTATGTTGATGTTGCAAATATTGTATTGCATTCTTCAACCAATTAAGCATTTTTTGCTTGAGACCATTTTGTCTATTTTCACAACCAAAGCGGTGGGGGAAGGCCAAAAGTCAAAAAAAGTCTCTGTTTTGGATGAACCGATTTTATTCAACTTGGTGTAGAGAGAGAGAGCCATAAACTGTACCGTTATGACAATATATTAGGTAGTTATGAAGGCATTGAATAATGAGTTAAAAATTCCAGGTCATCATTTAAATTAAGAAAGTTGATGATGAACTCTCGAATCCGAAACGTCGGATTGGAAAAAATACAAGGCTCCAATACAAAACTTTATTAAGTAAAGTAGTAAAGTTCATCTCATTTCAATTAATCCTAAAATTTTAGGAAAATTAAAACACTAGAAAAGAAAAACAAGGTCCCAATAGAAAGTTTCGTAATCTTGCATAACTACAGGGTGAGTCGGGAGGATCGCCCCAAACTCCAGGAGTGTGTTCTATGAAAGATACTGATTTTAAAAAACTCATATGTTCTTATTCGATTCTCATTTGTTTTCAACTTACAGCATAAATTAGAATATAAACAAGATCTAACAAATTAACGTTTCAATCATTAGATTTCATCATATTAAATGTTCAAAAATGCCCTCATTGAGCTCTAAACATTTTCGGCTTCGTCTACGTAGGGCACCTGTTGCTCTTCTAATTGCCTCATGCCTTTCTTTAATTTCATCTGCAATATTTCTGATACGCTGAATAAGTGCTTCTCGAGTGGCCACTCTCACTTTGTACACTTCATTTTTTAACCAGCCCCATAAACAGAAATCGAGTGGAGTGAGGTCAGGAGATCTTGGAGGCCAAATAATAGGACCACCGCGACCAATCCAACGCCTTGGAAACCTCCCGTCTAAGTGTTGCCTGACTTGATGTGCGAAATGTGCTGGAGCTTTATCATGCTGGAAGTACATTTGCCTTCTGATGTTTAGGGGAACATCCTCCAGTAGTCCTTGTAATTCATTTTCGAGAAATTCACAATAGTAGTCCCCTGTGTTTCACAATTCACAATAGTAGTCCCCTGTGTTTCCAAAATAAAAGGGCCAATGACATAACTATCTATCATACCACACCATACGTTTACCGAAAACCTATGTTGAAAGTTGCTCTCGACTGTTGCATGCGGATTTTCCTCTGACCAGACATGGCAATTGCGACTATTATTAATACCGTCACGAGTAAATGTTGCTTCGTCCGTGAAAAGTATGCGCGATATAAGATGACGATTATTGTCGATCCACCGACAAAACTCCATACGTTTGGCAAAATCTTCTGGCTGTAGGTGTTGGATTTTTTGTAAGTGGTAAGGATACAAACCTTGCTCGTGGAGCGTATTTATCACTCTTTTTTGTGGAATGTCCAGCTGAGCAGCCATTCTGCGTGAACTGATGGTTGCATCTTCTTCTACTAGATCCAGAATATTTTCTACTTCTTCTAAAGTTTGTTGAGTAGCTCTTTCAGAAGTTGTGTTGGCACTGAGAAGTGTTCCGCTTTCGCATAGTTTGTTGAAAACTCTCATAAATACTTTCTTATCAGGATGACGTTGAAATGGGAATCGTTGACGGTATTCTTCAGCAGCAGCTGTAGTATTCCCATTGCAAAAACCATAAACAAATATCATATTCGCATACTCTAAGTGTGAGTAAAAATTCGGCATTTTGGAATATGTTCAACAGCTCGAATTCAAAAATGACACTGACAGGTACGAATTCAAAAATGACACTGGCAGGTATAGTACCAGTAAATGGAACATTAACTTATTTTGATTTCTAAGTACCCTATAATTATTATGTTGTATGTATGGAATTATGCTTGAAATCTTATTTTTGTTGTAAGTTGAAAACAAATGAAAATCGAATAAGAACATATGAGTTTTTTTAAATCAGTATCTTTCATAGAACACACTCCTGGAGTTTGGGGCGATCCTCCCGACTCACCCTGTATAAAGAATAAAACTTAACAAAGGAACAAAACAAAAAATACTAAAAAACAGTCTCATAATCATCTAAGCTTCCGAATAAAATAGCTGAGGCTAGGGCGAGGCAGTGCAGGACTCGTTTTGGGCAAAAAGATTAAATCGACTTCTACCTTGCTTCAGTGAAACAACAAAAAAACGACAAAATGAACTCACAATTAACAATAAACTAAAAACTAAAAACTAAAAAAAAAAAAAATATATTTGAACTCGGTTTAATCTTTTTGCCCAAACCGAGTCCTGTCTGGCCTCGCCCTAGTTTTGTTCCTTTGTTAAATTTTGTTCTTTACAAGATTACTAAAGTTTCTATTGAAACCTTGTTTTTTACATGTTTTTGGTTTTCCTAAAATTTTAAGATTAATTGAAATGAGAGATGAAAATAATTTCTACTTTGCCATTGTCACTTTTTTTCTCTATAAAAAGGCAAAGTTAATTTTCCAATTCGACGTTTGGATTTCGAAAGACCATCATCAAGTGTCTTAATTTACTTGATATAAAAGTTATAGCGTACAACGCCATCTAGTGCCAACTATGTACGTTACACACATACAGTAAAGATAGAAGATTTTTTTTATACGAAGAATTATTATCCCCATACGTTATCTGCAGAGTTACAGTTATGAAAAAAAAATGGATAAATGAATTGGGTTGCCTCAAGTTAGGAGAATAAAAAATGCTATTGACACATTATCAGCATGTATTCGATCTATGTTTCCGACTCTTTTAAAAATTCGTTTTGCATCACCTGTATCAAAGGGTTCGTCGGAAAGATAATTTTCTTTAAGCCTGCATAAGAACATTAAAATTGATACCACAAAGGACTTAAATCATTTGGCGAAGGAAAAACAAATAGATACTCGGTGATTATTATAATTATTATTTTTTAAGTTTAAATGTCAAATGGGTTTAAGTTTAATCGTTTTTTTTTTATTAAAACACATTTAAAAATTATAGTTCTTTTCTAAACCCTTAAATTATTAAATTAATTATCAACACAACCGATACTGTAGATAATGTCAAAAAAATTGTCGGAAATATTACAGGTAGCGAAAATGACCCAAGGCATCGAAAATGTTTGAAATAATATTATTTGTCTGCAATTAATGTGTAAAACTTCTTCACCAAAAAAAATGAGTTTTTTTGTAGCCGACGAATAATTGTTTACACATCATCCAAAAAATATCTGGGACAAGCCTTTTTATAGTACTAACTTACCTACCAAATTTCAGCTTCTTCGCTAAATGCAAATTTTTTTAGAACGCAAGTGTCACATTGGAGTTACTACCTGACGTTTCGCTTTCGATTGTTCGATGCATGTGATGTGGACCATAACTCGTATTCCTATTGAATTTTTCCGTATGTTCAAATATTTTAATAGATTTTCTAATTTTTCGTTTATAAAATCTTGGAACTGACGCTAGAACCTTGGTTTCTTTTACATTTACAATACGGCCAGTGGTATGCTGGTGTTCAGCTATAGCAGATTAAACAATTTGTTTCTTTTTAATATATCGTACATGTTCCTCAAGTTTAGTGTATATTGTGCGTCCTGTTTCTCCCACATACACTTCTCCACAGGATGTAATCGTTCTATTTTTTTGTAGTGAAAGAACAACACAACCTAACGGTGGATCCTTATCATTCCTCTTTCACCATTTGGATTTCTGATCAAGATTCTTTAACATCGCAAAAATGGCTATTACATTCCGCGGAAGGAAAATAATAAGGAGCCACTGTTAGGTTATGTTGTTCTTCCTTACAAGCATGGCACTTTAGACAAAATAGAACGATTACTTTGGCGGTCCAACATACGTACATTCTTCAATACACAAAGATTGGACAATGCTTGTGATCCCTGAAAGATGTAGCACCTTTTCAAACATAATGAGTACATACAATTTCATGTACTTGTGGAAAAGTGTATGTGGGAGAAACCAAGGTTCTACCGTCGATCCCAGTAGTTTGCCCAACATATTTTAGATCGCAGTCATTACAGCTAATTTCATAGATCCCACTCCTCTCCTTTTTATAGGCTACTCTAAAACCTACGTTTTTAAATACTTTTTCTAGACCTCTCTTATAGCTGGGATCATATGGGATTACTATGGACTTATTGGGAGCCTCAGGTGCTTGAAGAGTAGTGGCATCTTTTAACATTTTCTTATGCTTATGTCTATTTACTAATTTATGTATAAAATTATCATTATATTCATAATTTTTAGCTATATTTTTACTCCGATTCATATCATTGTTAAAACGTTCTTTTTAATGGAAAATTGACTAACCTGTGAGTTAAGAAATGAAATGCTGCCATTTTGTGTTGACGGCAATGAAATGAGTCGGATGTTATATACCTATCAGTATTAGTAAATTTCCTATAAATATCAAATTCTAATTTATCGTTATTTCTAATAACTAACGTGTAGAGTAAAGGTAACTGCCCATTGTTCTCCTTTTCGTGCGTAAAATTAATGAAAGGATATTTATTGTTTAGTGTTCTAAGAAAGTGTCCAAATTTTCTGTTTTAGTATCAAAAAATAGTAAATATATCGTCTACGTATCTATACCACACCCTTGTGAAATACTTGAGTTCTTTTTTGAATTGGGTTTCTACTCTACATATAAGCAAATTTGCAAGGAACGGAGATAAGCAATTGCCCATCGCAGTTCCCTCAAGTTGTTTATAATATTTATGGTTGAACTGAAACAATATTCATCAATATATTGATGAATATTTGCTTCTCACAAAATTATGTATAGTTAATTAAAAAATGTATCTAATTATTGATTATTGTATGCATTTGAGAATATAGAAATAGTAAATGTGGTAAGAAAACACTAAATAAAGACAGAGGGCCTTTTCCCTATAGTCTCCTCTATTGCTTACTTGACAGCGGTGCAGTCGGGTACAAACAAGTGTGACCACATTTACCTAGAAATAGTCTCGGTCAGGATAAGTTACTTTAGTTTATAGCATCTACTGATGATGCTAACTTGGTTAGCGAAAGGCGCGTCCAAAACGTAACAAGTTGTGGTGTAGTGTGGTTAGAACTCTTGTATATTGATCTATCTTCCACCTCAGGTTACAGGGTTAGGACTCGACATCTTCAAACATGAGAAAAACTTCAATAGAAAAAGGGGTTAAGGTCTAAATCACACCTGGAAACCGATTTTAACGTAGGGTCACGGTTAAGCTAGCACAAGTCCGGTATAAAAATGTAATGTAAAAAACCCGCCGGAATCTCTCGAAGCTTATTCGGTGTTCAGATCTCGTGAAGTAAAGATCCCTGAAGATGCCTTGTGCAATCAAAGGCGAAACGTCGGATAGTAGTTCCAATTTGACACGGTCTAATCTCAAGAACTATGATTGCTTAAGCCAAATTATTTATTCAAAATAATAGGATAATTTTTTAAAAATTTTGACGTGCGATAAACGGACTAAGGTAAGTTACCTTCAATCATCCTATTTTGGTCTCAAGAATAGATGGTGGAATTTTGTTAAGACCCTTTAGATATACCCTGTACATATAAGTATAATGACTGATATATATTATTGATAAGGTAAGACGTTGTTTTAAATAATATAATTCGGATCGTTAAACTGATGTGCACTTTTATTTTTTTACTATCATATTTGTTTGCTCTTGAATGCTCCAATATATTTAAAAAACAGTTCCATTATTTTAATTACATTGTTAAACGTCTTTATAGATATACCTTTTAAAATAATCAAAACCCAAAAAAGTCTATTCTTTTATTAAGTTTTCTGTGGCTCACTTTCTTTAATATCTAAGGTTTGGTAACCGTATAGAGAATATAAGAGTAATTTATGCTGCAATAATACATATTTGTTTTATATGGCAGTTTATTTTTGACAGTACATTGGTGTTTCTAGTCTATGTTTTTTTTATACATTATATCTGGTAAATTCATATTTTTGTCGACTTACGATACCTTATGTTATATGTTATAAAAAATACAGCAAGTAATACTTCTAAGTCAAAGCAATTTCGCTTGTAAAGGTAAAATTTCAATTTACTGGTGGAAAATAGGATAAAATGATATTAAGTGGGTTTTTAACGTCAAATTCTGTTTCCCCTATTGCATTTGGCACTTCAGTTTAGAGAAACGTTTGGGGTTTTACCAGTGCTTTTATTTTCTCAAGCCTAAAAAATAATGCTAAAAAAAGATTAGTGAAATAAGAAGTATAAAATAATATCTAGTGTATGAGCTTAAATAGTAAATCTTCAGAAAAGCCCTACCCTCACTGAGAATTTTTAACACTTAAAAATAAAGCTTCAAGCTTTAAAGAAATTGTTAAAAGATCTCGGTGAGGGTGGGGTTTTTCTAAAATTTTACTAATTAACTTCAAAAACTAAATACACTTTGTTCGAAAATTATGGAATATTAAAAAACTTAGGTCAAGTTCAAGGTTCGATATTTTTCTTATTAACAGATCGATTTAAATTTTTCTCGCTGTTTGAAAGATCATTCCTTGGTTAATAATAGGCGTCATTGGAAAGAATAAAACAATTATTAGTATACTGGGAATGTAAATAAGTACGCAGTCATCTAAAATTGACTAGTTTTCTGTGGAAAAGGAGAGAAGTTGAAAACTGGTTTCTCTCTGTTTTAGTTACTATATAACCTGTCAATAAGTTTCGGTAAATATTCACACAGGGTAAAAAGGAAAAAATGGGAAGCTACAACATTAATCTAAATTTAATTACACAGTAACAAAACAAAAATGATCAGTAAAGAAAAGTGCAATAAACAAACATTAAAAACGTGTATTTCCCCCTCTTGCGTTAATAACTGATTACCAGCGTCTGCCACATACTCATTATAAGATTTCTTATATTGTCCTGACCCATTTCCCTCCATATCATCTCAATTCGACCAGGGTTTGAGGCGGTCGATTTAGAGCTATAACTTTTCTGCCCATTTGATCCCACAAATGGATCAATCATTTGACAAACCCCATAAGTCCAAAAAAGACAATTTCTTGAAAACTTGAAAAAACTTTCTACAAAAGTAAATAAAGAGTTTGGTATTTGAAATTTGTTACAACATATTGCACACCAAAAATATATTTTGTTAATTCCAATTTCGGTTTTTGAAATTTGAAAACATGTGGGGTTTCTCAAATGAACGACAATTTTTAGAATATTAAGGTTAAAATTAATAGAATAATCTCGAAATTTTTCTTAAATACATAACTTATTTATTATTAGGTACAAATTATTATATTATTTATTTATTATTACAGAGTAGGCCAGAGAGCCAATTCAGCATAAAAGTTTTGAATTTTTTCGTCTTGAGGTGTTTACTGCATCAAGCTCTTAACGTCGATCAGTTTGTTCATATTGATAGGAACAAGAATAGAATAGAATAGAATAGAAAGAAGCCCTTCATAAAGTTTCTCTTGGGGCAAAACTATTTTCGTTGACGCCAATAATTTTAATGAAAATGTGTAAAATTTTAATCCATCAATAAAGTCTCTAGCTACAATGACTCCGTCTTCACAATACTCGAATTGATTAAATTTAGAGATAGTGAACGCCTGCTTTAGTTCTCTGGGTAATTTCCTTTGGTAAGACTCGTCAGATAGCACATTCTTCTTAAAAAACTTTGGACACTATTTTTGGAAATTTAGAACCTCTTGAGTCTGCAGATGTTTAACAGTCATTTTTCCACGGGTTGAACAGGAATTAGCAATCAAAGTAATATATTGTGTAAATTCGATCTGTTGGTTTAATTTTACTTTTTACGACACTAACCACTATTTAAAAATGTTTCACAAGGAACCAACCGCAAATTCGATTGATTGTATTAAAAGTGCTAGCAAGGCGGTTATGTATCAACGGTGTATACTAAAGTTGAAAAAGTGTTGTTGTCATATATGGTTTGCCAAGCAGTGTTTAGTGAACAGTGTTGCACCAAAACATATGAAACTACGTACCAATCACAAGTCATCACAGGCACGAGAAGCAATAAAGAACGGGTACAAAACATGGCTTCAAAAAGAGCAACAGTACTGGTACTCTCAGAGGGACAATACAGGTTTACATTTAAAATTAATACACACAGAACTACTAGCTAAAGAAAATTATTTTCTATTTCAACATTTAAATAGACAAATTAGGGAATCAGTAAAAGAAAAAATCGATTTAATGCGCACAAACCAAACCAAAAAATTAGAAAATTTAGTAGCTTCCAACTAGCAGTTAGTTCGCTAGAAAATGTATCACAACTCCAGAAATATAGTATAGCTAATATTTTTACTAAAATACAATATAACGCTAATAAAGGAGAAACCAATATTATTAAAAATTTAAAAAACAAGCTAGAACAGAATGAGCTAGTAGTTTGCAAAGCAGATAAAGGCAATACTGTCACCATACTAACTAGAGCTGAATACGATTCAAAAATTCAAGAACTCCTTAACTGTAATGAATTCGTGAAAACTAATCATAACCCAACCACTAAATATCAGAATAAAGTTACAAGGGCTATTAAAGACAATAATACAGTTCTTTCTGGTATTAATTACTACAAACTAAAATCAATGAACCCTTTGCCACCAATATTATACGGCCTTCCGAAAATTCATAAAGAAAATAATCCAATTAGACCTATTGTATCATACATAAATGCTCCATCCTATAAGCTATGCAAAGGACTAAGTAACATTCTTTCAAAACTAACCAATTTTCATTCAAAATATTCGGTAAAAAATTCTTTTGAGTTTATAAAAAATACAGAATATCTACAGTTACCTAATAACGCTAAACTTGTCTCTTTTGATGTAAAAAGTCTGTTTACATCAATACCCACAAAAGAACTGCTAGATATACTAGAAAAACTTATACAAAAATCGGAAATATCCGTAAAAGAAAAAACAAAATTAATAAACCTTTCCCGAATCTGTGTAAATCAAAGTTATTTCCAATTTAAAAATGAAATTTACTTACAAAAAGAAGGACTGCCAATGGGATCACTCACCCATTTCTCCTTTATTAGCGGAAATATTTATGTCACATTTTGAGGAATTAATATTTAATAGCAATAACAATTTAAAATCACATGTTATCTATTGGACTCGTTATGTCGAAGAAAAAGGAGACTATCCCAATTTTTAGATTTTCTAAACACAATTAATCCAAAAATTCAGTTTACAATGGAATTAGAAGATAACAACGAAATCAACTTTTTAGATATAACTATAAAAAGAATCAATAAACAACTTAAATTTAACATATACAAAAAACCAACAACAACAGACACAGTTATTCATAACCATTCTAAACAGTCTTGGAGAATAAAAATGTCACCTTTTCATAGTTTCGTACATAGGCTACTAACCTTTCCCTTAATAAAGAAGACTATAATAACGAGGTAAATGTACTAAAACAAATTGCAAGAAATAACGGTTATAATGAATCTCGAATAGATAACATGATAAAGAATAAAAAACTCATATAGTGTCACGCCTCAATTAACCAAAAATTTTAGGTTTTTAAATTATATTCCCAATTATAGTGACATAATATCAAATAAGCTTAATAGATTAGGTTGCAACACAATTTCTGTAAATAAACTAAATTTAGGTAGTGTTTTAATAAATATTAAGGAAAAAATTTGCCAGTCTAATAAATCAGGTGTGTACAAAATTAAATGTAAGGACTGTGAAGCTGTCTATATTGGGCAAACGGGTAGAAATATCCAAACAAGAGTAAAAGAACACCGTAACTCTATTTTATATAATGTTAAAAATTCAGGATTATCTGCTCATTGCATAGAAAACAACACCGATAATGTAATGTTATTACATCTAGAAAATAAAGGTAAATGTTTGGATCTTTTAGAACAACTTGAAATTAAAAAATCTTTATCAAGGAATTCACTCACATCGAAAGACCAACAAAATTTCCAAGTTACCCCAATAATAGACAGCCTTCTAAGTACCTATAATATAAATGTAAAAAATCCCATTTTAAATTTAATTCACTGAGAACAATCAAATGTGGCTTGCCCGAACTGAGACCTGTGGTAAAAGTGGTATCGGTGCACTGTTCTTCTGAGCTGCCTGATGCGTTATCTGCATTATCTCCCAAATCCATAGCTTGTCAATTTAAAGACGCAATCGGCACTGGCAAATTTGCATTATGAGGAACAGGTCGTATAGCAGATTGCAAATTTGGATATTCTATATTGTGCTTGCCCTTTTTGTCAAGCAAAAATAACAATCGTTAGAATGATTGGTCGGTTCTCGCCATACCATTGGAACTGCAAAATGCATACTTTTTCTCTTTCTTTTCATCCACTGCACCAATGATACACTACAACTAACACAGCAGACATGGGGAGCCCATCGCTTATCTTGATCCCCAATTAACATACCAAAATATTAAAAGTAGGCATTTTTTACATTTGTGGAAAATGGCCTGGCTTGTGATTTCACCAGAAATTCTCCACATATATAACAAAATTTGTCAGAAGAAATTTTGCGACTTCGGCGAGTTTAACTCGACATTCTCGTCTTCACATACACTTGCTTATCGATACACAGAGAATCACTCAATTCGAAACTCAACAGAAGAGTGATGTTTAACGTTTTTTTTATGTCTAATGTTGTAAACAACCCAGTCTAGGTAATTTTTCCGTTGTAAAATGGACCCATTTTAGCCGCCCCACAATAAAATTGTTTACCTGCCAATATAAAAGGTTCTAATCAGGCTATTAAAAAATGGTAGCGCGTTCCGAATGTTTTTTTTATTATTTGGAGGGTATTTCCATTGCGAAAATAATGAGCTGGCCTGTGTTTAAAAAAATCTTGTCGTTATTAACTAAGGAATGATCTTTCAAACAGCGAAAAATAAAAATTAAATCGATCTATGAATAAGAAAAATATCGAAGCTTGAACTTGACCTATGTTTTTTAATATCCCATCCCATCCCATATTTCAAAATAAAATAAAGTTTATCATTTTTTACTTTTTAGTTTATGAATAAAATTTGGTTTATTTTTTTACGTTTATTCTATTTTATCGTAACAGGTCCTGTTTGAAAAAATGAATAAAAATTGAAAAATTGAACCATCTTTAACATGCAGAATTTTTACCAGATAAAAGTTTCCCCTTTTTAGTAAATAAGTCGGATTCGTTAGCGAAATAAATTCAGACACATCCGAGAATGGAACTGAACAATGAGGTTTGCTATTCGTGATTTTTAATCATTAAGACAATTCCTAAATCCAATTTTAGTTTCCTTTTTCATGTAGGAAGCCCTAACTATTGACAAAGATTATTCACTTAATTACGTCACCCAACTGAATTGAGTTTCAACACGATCTGTCTGGAATCATTTGCAGTTAGAAAAAAAAAAGAGAAAGTTGAAGAGCTGGAATAGAAAGCAGACAAGAGGGTTAAAATTAACATTGAACATTTATTTCTGTTAGAGTAATGCATAACTTTTTCAAGGATACAAATGGGAGGATTTATTTTAAATATTGATAGTTCTTCCACAGTTTCGATGTCGAAAATGTAAATAATGTGACATCGTTGTAACTTGTGTGGCTGAAATATTCTGAGCAGATTTCAAATGATTTCCCTATTTAAATTGATTAGAAGGAAAATGAACAATAAATTACAAACAAAAAGAATTATTTAAAAAGTTAATGGGAAAATGATAGAGAAATTATAAAAAAATATTCTTTTTCCAGAAAAAAAGAACTCTTTGTAACATCAAAAGAAAAACTATCATATATTTTCGTTTTTTGCTTTACCCTGTTGGCCCGGGTCCAATCTTATAATCTAATTTTCAACTGGTTCCACTTGACCTATTGATTTGAAATTTTGCATACGAATAAAATTCGATCAACTTGACCTTTATCAACATTTCAAGTTAATTTTAATCAGGTCTACTCAATCTATTCCCTTGAAGTTTTGCACACATACACTGAATCAATTCCACTTGACCTATTGCTTTAAAATTTAATGGACATATAAAGTTCCAATTACAATTATGAAATTGTATGACCTCAACATATTGCCTTAAAATTGTATGCATGGTCCGATAGCAATAAATAAATTTAAAAATGTTGTACACCGAAAAATGAATTGTTGACCTTAAATGGGGGTCTTGTAATATTATTTTATAGACACTCTCGTTTAAAGTTTTTCTATACACATATAAGTTTGATCTAATAATCTGATAATTTATTAAAAGGAATAAAAAATGATAAATAAAAACTTTTTGAAAACATAATTGCCTAAAAAAATATCCATTAAAAATCGCTTAAATGAGCACAATACAAATAATTAAAATTAGAAAATTTATAAGCAAAATCAAAACACTAATTAAAAAGTAGATATTTCAAACTTCTCAAAATATAAGGCGATATTATACACTCGGTTCCAAAAAAAGTGACGCACTTGAATTTTGACCCAAGTTCAATGTCTAATATCTTCTAAACCAGTAGATCGATTTTCAACAATATTTTCGTAGGTTGCTAAAATAAAAAATTCTTGAATAATAATGTAAAACCTAGAACTATGCTTTTTTCTATTTTTTGACTTGCCCTGTGTATTAGTTGAGGATTCGTATAGAAACTGTTTACACCCTACGTTTCGCCTTCAATTGCACGAGGCATCTTCAGGGATCTTTACTCCACGAGATCTCAACAATGAATGATCTCGGAGAGATTCAGGCGGGCTTTTATACCCGACTTGTGCTCTCCGAACCGTGACCCTGTGTTAGGATCGGTTTCCACGTGTTATGTAGACTGTAATCTATATCTCTATTTAAATGTTTTGTATGTTTTCCTAATTTTTCGTTTATAGAATCCTGGAACCGATGCTAGAAACTTGGTTTCCTTTACATTTATAATAGGACCAGTGGTATGCTTGTGTTCAGCTACAGCAGACTGAACAATTTGTTTCTTTTTAATACATCGTTCATGTTCCTTAAGTCTAGTTGATATTGAGCGTCCTGTTTCTTCCTCATACACTTCTCCACAGGAGCAAGGAATTTTATATACTCTTTCTGTTTGGAAAGGTACAAGATATTTCGGGGATCGCAAGCATTGTCCAATCTTCTTATGTGTATTTAAGATTGTACGTATGTAGTGCCATGTATGTAGGGAAGAACAACACTACCTAATTTGGACAACATTACCAACGCACAGACAGAAAAAATCCATCAGGAAGTTACACTTAAGCAACAAAAGAAGTTTGAAGCCACTTGAAGTTGAAAAACAGAAAAAATCCATTGAAACTTCCGCAGAACACAGTTATCAATCTGTCATCGAAGCCGTTATCCAAAGCAGAACTTTCCGTCTTTTCCAAGGGCCAGAACTTCGCTATAGCACCGAGTACCATTCCTGTAGAAGACATAGTATCTCCTGTTGAAGCAGCAATCAGAAGATTACCAGTGGAACAAGCCGATGAAGTCAGATATGAGACAGCGAAGATCATTTAAAACTCAAAACCACCGAAGTCGAACCTCTCCGCCGCCAAAAAAACAGCAATGAAGACCTTAAACGAAGACGCAAACATTCTGGTATATGTGGAAAAGGTTACTCAACTTTTGGACAAAAAACCTATAAGGTTATGCAGGCAGACCCCCACAAGTAGAATAGAAAGACGCATTACCAATTTAATCAATACATCCAGTCTACCACCAGCGGAGAAAAAATCACTAAAACCAAGCAGCTCCAAGACTCCCAGTTCTACGATCTTCCGAAGATACACAAGGACAACGTACCACTTCGACCGATCGTCAGTGCAATAGACTCGCCCACGTACAAACTAGGTAAATATCTTTCAAATTATCTTAATCCATTTACTGAAAAACAGATTCTTTTATTAAAAACTCTGCACATTTCGTGGAAAAACTCAAGACAATCCAGTTGGATCCCAAAGATATTTTGGTCAGTTTCGATGTAGAATCACTTTACACAAATGTTCCTGTCAACGACTCAATTTCCGTTATATCAGACATATTGGATAATGATAATCTTGATAAGAACTTAATAGACCTAGTGGAAGCTTGTCTTACCTCTACTTATTTCATTTTTCAAGGAACTTTTTATGAACAAACTTCAGGGGCAGCTATGGGATCTCCTCTATCACCTGTGGTAGCGAATATCTTGATGGAAGCTTTTGAGGATATTGCTCTAACATCCGCTCCACTAAAACCGAAGCGCTGATTTAGATATGTAGATGATACTTTTGTTGTCTGGCCTCATGGACAGGATGATCTCCTCATAGTTCTGGACCACCTTAATCAGCAACATCATAATATTAAATTCACGATGGAAATTGAATCTAATGGAACAATTCCCTTTCTAGATGTATGTGTCCAAAGGAAGGAAAATGGTACATTAGGACATACTGTGTACAGAAAACCGACGCATACAAATAGATACTTATTTTCATCACCATCCAGCACAAAAGAAACCGGTTATTAACTCACTAGTATTCAGAGCTATTTCGATTTCTGATCAAGATTTAACATCGGAAACATTGAAACTGACTGAAGCTCTCAGAGGGAATAGCTATTGCACTGAAGATATTACGCGTTCAATTAAAAGACATAGTAAACCAACTCCGCCAAAGGAGAATGATAAAGAGCCACCGTTAGGTAGTGTTGTTCTTCCCTACATACATGACACTACAGACAAAATAGGACGATTACTTCGGCGGTCCAACATACGTACAATCTTAAATACACATAAGAAGATTGGACAATGCTTGCGATCCCCGAAAGATCTTGTACCTTTCCAAACAGAACGAGTATATAAAATTCCTTGTTCTTGTGGAGAAGTGTATGTGGGAGAAACAGGACGCTCAATATCAACTAGACTTAAGGAACATGAACGATGTATTAAAAAGAAACAAATTGTTCAATCTGCTGTAGCTGAACACCAGCACAACTCTGGCCATTTCATAAAAGGAAACCAAGGTTCTAGCATCGGTTCCAGGTTTTTATAAACGAAAAGTTAGAATTTATTGAAATATTTAAACATATAAAAAATTTTACAGAGACGCGGGTTACGGCCTACATCACACGTGGAAACCGATCTTAACACAGGGTCACGGTTCGGCGAGCACAAGTCGGGTATAAAAGTCCGCCTGAATCTCTCCGAGCTCATTCAGTGTTCAGATCTCTTCGAGTAAAAATCCCTGAAGATGCCTCGTGCAATCGAAGGCGAAACGTCGGATAGTAATTCCAATTTGACACGGTCTAATCCCAAGAACCATGATTTATTAATTTACTCTAACACTAAGTTTGTTTTTTCCGCGTACTGGATTATTTCAACTTTTTCTTGAAGACTCAAAAACTTACTTTTGTTTGAAGACATATTGATCACACCAGAGTAATATCAAAACTAAGATATTCTATTGATGAAGACTACATTTTATAAAAATAAGGTGATCTATTTATTATGCAATTCACCGCAATTTACCTACAAGCCAGACAGCATAAGCCAGCCTATTGTTAAACTAGGTTAAACTAGTGCTATTAACAATAGGTAGGCGCCGCGCCGCTTATTAGCATAGATCTAAATACTGCCCATAATGTACAATTTGTTTCTTTTTAATACATCGTTCGTGTTCATTAAGTCTAGTTGATATTGAGCGTCCTGTTTATCCCACTTTCTCCACAGGAGCAAGACATTTTATATAATCCTTCTGTTTGAAAAGGTACAATAGCTTTAGGGGATCGCAAGCATTGTCCAATCTTCTTATGTGTATTGAAGATTGTACGTATGTTAGACGGCCGAAGTAATCGTCCTATTCTGTCTGTAATGCCATGTATAAAAAGGAAGAACAATACTACCTAACGGTGGCTCCTTATCATCTTCTTTCCGCGGAGTTGGATTACTACATTTTTTAATTGAATCTTCAGTGCAATAACCATTCCCTCTCAGAGCTTCGGTCAGTTTCGATGTTTCCGATGTCGAAATGGCTCTAAATACTAATGAGTTAAAAACCGATTTCTTTTGTGCTGGATGGTGGTGGGAATTTTCATTTAAGTATCTGTTTGTATGCGTCGGTTTTCTGTACACAGAATGTCCTAATGTACCGTCTTCCTTTCTTTGAACATATACATCTAGAAAGGGAATTGTTCCATTAGATGCAATTTCCATTGTGAACTTGATATTATGATGTTGTTGATTAAGGCGGTCCAGAAATATGGGGAGATTATCCTGTCCATGAAGTGGAACAACAAAAATATCATCTACATATCTGAACCAGTGTTTTGGTTTTAGTGGAGCCGATGCTAGAGCAATATCTTCAAAGGCTCCCATAAAGATATTCGCTACCACAGGTGATAAAGGAGATCCCATAGCTGCCCATGAAGTTTGTTCATAAAACGTTCCTTGAAAAATGAAATAAGTAGATGTAAGACAACCTTGGACTAAGTCTATCAGGTTCTTATCAAGATTATTATGATCCAATATGTCTGATATAATGGAAATTGAGTCGTTGACAGCAACATTTGTGTAAAGTGATTCTACATCGAAACTGATCAAAATATCTTCGGGATCCAACCAGATTTCCTTTAGTTTTTTTATAAAAGAATCTGTTTTTCTAGTGAGTGGATTAGGAAGGTTTGAAAGATATTTACCTAGTTTATATGTGGGTGAGTCTATTGCACTGACGATTGGTCGAAGTGGCACTTTGTTCTTGTGTACCTTGGGAAGACCTTAGAACCTAGGAATCTTGGAGCGGCTTGGTTTTAATGATTTCTTCTCCGATGGTGGTAGACTGGAAGCGTTAATCAGATTAGTGATGCGTCTTTCTATTTCTCTTGTAGGGTCTGTCTGCATAACTTTATAGGTGTTTATAGGTTATAGTCCGTTCTGTCCATGACGACTGTAGCGTTGCCTTTATCGGCTGGAAGGACCACAATGTTTTTATCTTCATTTAAGGTGTTCATTGCTATTTTTTTGGCTGCGGAGAGATCCGACTTCGGTAGTTTTGAGTTTTCAATGATCTTCGCTGTCTCATATCTGACTTCATCAGCTTGCTCTACTGAAAATCTTCTGATTGCTGCTTCAATATACTTCCTGGTGCTATTGCGAAATTTTGGCCTTTGGAAGGGACGGACTGTCCTGCTTTGGTAACCGGCTTCTATGACAAATTGATAACTATATTCTGCGGAGGTTTCACTGGATTATTTCTGTTCAGAAGTGCTTCAAACTTCTTTTGTTGCTTAAGTGTAACTTCTTGATGGATTTTTTCTGCTTGTGCATTGGCGATGTTGTCCAAAGTTGTGAATATGTTTCTTTCAAGTTTATAAGCTAATTTCAGGTGAATTTCTAGAAGTTTACTGGCATTTGTATCTAAATCACGACGTATTGCCTTAACCCTTTCTCTAACTAATGCATTGCTGGTACGCTTATAAATAGTCTTAGCAGTTCTAGAAGTAATGTGATGTCTCACCTGTTGTGATTTCGGTACTACATCCTCATCACGGCATCTAAGGAGAAAGGCCAACTGACCGAGTAACTTCTTCTTGCTGTTCCGGAGATAGCCAAAAGTTTTGGCATGCTTTTCTTCCCCATAGAGGTTAGCTAACATAAAACGGAAGCTTTCACGGCTTTGGTCAATTAAGAAATCATGGTTCTTGGGTTTAGACCGTGTCAAATTGGAATTACTATCCGACGTTTCCCCTTCGATTGTACGAGGCATCTTCAGGGATCTTTGCTCCACGAGATCTGAACACTCGGTACTAAACACATTCTTCGAGTTCTTTTCTATCCAGTTATTGTTATTTTGGGTTAATAAGAAAGTCTTATAAAATTCATATCATTTTTATTTTATTAGAATATCACTTCCGAAAAATCAAGTAGGTACCTTGGCAAAATGCAAGGTTACAATAAAAAAGCTGTAAGTCAGACATTTTCAAGACAAATTAATGAACAGAATAACAAATTTGTCGTAGAAGGGTGTTTCATCTAGAGTCTAAGAATTTTCTATATACAAATTCTTGAATAATACACAGGATGAGTCAAAAACAGGAAAAAAGCAATGTTTAAGTTTTTCCATTAACATTTATGTAGCTTGGCAAATTTTCAGCAAAAAAGCTGTATTTAGCTTTATTTTAGAGATAAGTTGATGAATAACAAAACAAAATGCTAACAAAAACGGATCTTTCACGTAAGGTGTAAAAAGTTTCGATACGAATCCTCAACTAATACATAGGGCAAGTCAAAAAATAGGAAAAAAGCATGGTTCGAGCTGTTTATTGCTGTAAGCTGTAAATTGGAATTACTATCCGACGTTTCGCCTTCCATTGCACGAGGCATCTTCAGGGATCTTTAATCCATGAGATCCGAACACTGAAGAGATTCAGGCGGCCTTTAAATATTTCAATAAATTCTCTAATTTTTTGTTCATAAAAATCTGGAACCGATACTAGAACCTTAGTTTCCTTTACATTTATGAAATGGCTAGTGTTATCAGCTACAGCAGATTCAACCATTTGTTTCTTCTTAATACATCGTTCATGTTCCTTACCAAGAAGTATGCCAAAACTTTTGGCGATCTCTGGAACAGCAAGAAGAAGTTACTGTGCCAGTTGGCCTTTCACCTTAGATGCCGAGATGAGGATGTCGTACCGAATTCACTACAGGTGAGACATCACATTACTTCTAGAACTGTTAAGAATATTTATAAGCGTGCTAGCAAAGCATTAGTTAGAGAAAGGATTAAGGCAACACGTCGTGATTTAGATACAAATGCCCGGAAACTATTAGAAATTCATCTGAAATTAGCTTCTAGACTAGAAAGAACCACATTTACAACCTTAGACAACATCACCAACGCACAGGCAGAAAAAGTCCATCAAGAACTTACACTTAAGCAACAAAAGAAGTTTGAAGTCCACCTGAACAGAAAAAATACAGTGAAACTTCCGCAGAACACAGTTATCAACTTGTCATCGAAGCTGTTATCCGAAACAGAACATTCCGTCCTTTCCAAGGGCCAAAATTTCACAATAGCACCGAGCAGCATTCCCGTAGAAGACATAGTATCTTCTGTTGAAGCAGCAATCAGAAGATTACCAGTGGAACAAGCCGATGAAATGAGATATGAGACAGCGAAAATCATTAAAAATTCAAATCCACCGAAGTCGAACCTCTCCGCATGCAGAAAAACAGCAATGAAGATCTTAAAAGAAGACGCAAACATTCTGGTACTTCCAGCAGATAAAGGCAACGCCACAGTCGTCATGGACAGAACAGAATATGTGGAAAAAGTTACTCAACTTTTGGACAACACCTATAAGGTTATGCAGTCAATCTGATCAACGCATCCAGTCTACCACCAGAGGACAAAATATCATTAAAACCAAGCAGCTCCAAGATTGCCAGGTTCTACGGTCTTCCGAAAATACACAAGAACAATGTACCACTTCGACCGAGCGCCAGTGCAATAGACTCGCCCACATACAAACTAGGTAAATATCTTTGTCAAATTTTCTTAATCCATTTACTGGAAAAACAGATTATTTTATTAAAAACTCTGCAAATTTCGTGGAAAGACTTTAGAGAATCTAGTTGGATCACGGAGATATTTTGGTCAGTTTCGATGTAGAATCACTATACACAAATGTTCCTGTCAACGACTCAATCTCCATTATATCAGACATACTGGATAATAATAATCTCGATAAGAACTTAATAGACCTAGTGGAAGCTTGTCTTACATTTACTTATTTCATTTTTCAAGGAACCTTTTTTTATGAACAAACTTTAGGAGCAGCTGTGGGATCTACTCTATCACCTGTGGTAGCGAATATCTTTATGGAAGCCTTTGAAGACATTACTCTAACATCCGCTCCACTAAAACTAAACAACTGGTTCAGATATGTAGATGATACATTTGTGGTTTGGCCTCATGGACAGAATAATCTCCTCATATTTCTGGACTACCTTAATCAGCAAAATCATAATATCAAGTTCACGACAGAAATAGAATCTAATGGAACGGTTTCCTTTCTAGACGTCTGTGTTCAAAGGGAAGGAAATAGTACATTAGGACATTCTATGTATAGAAAACCAACGCATACAAATAGATATTTAAATGCAAATTCCCATCACCATCCAGCACAAAAGAAATCGGTTGTTAACTCACTAGTATTCAGAACTATTTTGATTTCTGATCAAGATTCTTTAACATCGGAAACATCGAAACTGACCGGAGCTCTCAGAGGGAATGGCTATTGCACTGAAGATATTACGCGTTCATTTAAAGGATATAGTAATTTAACTCCACCAAAGGAGAATGATAAAGAACCACCATTAGGTAGTGTTGTTCTTCCCTACATACGTGGCACTACTGACAAAATTTCCGATTACTTCGGGGGTCCAACATACGTACTATCTTCAATACACATAAGAAGATTGGACAATGCTTGCGATCCCCGAAAGATATTGTACCTTTCCAAACAACAGGAGTATATAAAATTCCTTGCTCTTGTGGAGAAGTGAATGTGGGAGAAACAGGACGCTCAATATCAACTAGACTTAAGGAACATGAACGATGAAGGTTCTAGCATCGGTTCCAGGTTTTTATAAACGAAAAAATAGAGAATCTATTGAAATATTTAAACATACAAAAAATTTCAAGAGATACGGGTTACGGTCTACATTATACGTGGAAACCGATCTTAACACAGGGTCACGGTTCAGCGAGCACAAGTCGGGTATAAAAGCCCGGCTGAATCTCTTCGAGCTCGTTCAGTGTTAAGATCTCGTAAAGTAAATATCCCTGAAGATGCCTCGTGCAATCGAAGACGAAACGTCGGATAATAATTCCAATTTGACACGGTTTAATCTCAAGAACCATGATTTCTTAATTATCCAAGAACATTTTCATTGTATCATTTCTGCTGGAAGACAAATGTATTATCTACCTACAAAAAAAATTCTTTAAAATCAGTCCACTGGTTTAAAAGATATGAGACACTGAACTTGGACGAAAAATCAAGTCAGTTTTTTTGGAAATGAGTGTAGTTTCAAAGGTTTGTATTTTTGATTGATCACAAGATTTTCGAGAATTCCGAAAATGTACTAAAAAGTAAGATGAAAAAATTCAATGATTATTTATCATGAAACAAAGCAAAGTATATTTTAAAAAATTTGCAGGTATAAACTAATTATTATGTGTTGTCGTTACGGATTCCCACTTTCAAATTAATTTTTATACATCAAAATATAATAATTTTTGGTGAAACTATTATAAATTTAATTACTGGATAAAATTAAAGAGTGCTAGATAAAACAACAAATTAAAAAAAAAGATGTATTAACAAAAGTTAGTTTAGCTATAAAGGTCCAAAAGAGAAATAAAAAAAGGAAAAACATATTATCCTTCGGTTGGGCTAGTTCGGTGTAGGCTCGTGTTGGTACCAAGATTAGGTGCCAGTAGCACAAAGTTGTTGGGTCCACGATCGGCAGGCACCGAAACGGTAGTAAGGTTCAAAACGTCAACTGTATTTCAAAACGTTAGCCTGGTCCAAAAAGAAGCTTTGTGTCGGTATAAAAAAAGCTTTGTGTCCATACCAGAAGAAGCTTACAAAAGGATTAATAAACTATAAAAAATATAAATGGCAGCAAGGCAAAGTGCCGCTGGGGGACGATGGAGGTCTGATCGAATTCTAATAGTACAAATCTTCTATTCTAGAGAAATCTGAGTTGATGAAACAATATCAAACACATTACTAAAAACTTTAAAAAAATCAAATCGATATTGGGAAAAATCCGTTATACGAATTTCCAAGATAAACTCGGATTTACTCCCCAAGATCCAGCTGAAGACGATTGTTACAGGTGACCAAAAAGTGCTCTTGCTAAAAAGTAGTTTGATAGTTCCAAATATCTAGCAAGCATTCTCATTGACTGAAACATCCCAGCTAATGGCAACTTTGCCATGTCGAATGCAACAACTCAAGGATATATATAACCTAGCAACGAATAATTAATCAACCGAGCTGTTAATTGGTTGGAAAAATTCATTTAGAAAAGACAGTCAAACCTCTGGTAACATAGAATGAGAAATATCCACGAAACCGCTCGAATACGACAAATGGCAGCCTAGAGGCACTGACGCACATACACATGTAACCCAAAATTGTAAATGTTACAACCTAATAATAATAATAATCGAAAAATAAATAATTAATAATTTCACGAAAACCTGGCCGGAAATATGATGAAACCTCTTATTTGAGACCAGCATCAATGGGTTCAAGAAAAAACAACTTGACAAGGAATACCAAAGGCTGGAAAAATCGATTAGACGAATTTATTTAGGTAAGTCATAATTAAGACATCGATATTTTTAGGTGAAAAGTATAATATAAAAATCATATAATATCACAATTATGAAGGTATATTTTTACAAGTACTTATAATCAACAACAACACCTCTGGACTCTAGTCATTTGCTCTAACCAATTGCGCTATCGTACCACTGATAAGCAATTCATTAGTACTTGTACATATTCAAACCTACCAGTATCACCATTGTTGATCCTGCCAGTTTTAACGAATTGCTTATCAGTGGTACGGTAGCGCAACTGTTTAGAGCAATAGACTAGTGATCCAGAGGTGCGGGTTCGATCTCCGCTTGTATCATAACTTTTGCTGTTGATTATAAATACTTCTAAAAATATATTTCACAGTTTAAAAATAAACTGATAAAATACTTATATGAAGGTATATCAATGACAGAAATCTTCTAGGGATCCTGATAGAACTGTGAAAATAAACAAGGCAATATATAGTGAAAAGCAGCAATAAATATTAATTAAATAGTAAATATTCAAGCTACATGTGGCTGAAAAACCAAAGGTACGTATACTAAATGTCAAATCATCTGAAAGATTTTATAGTATGATAATATTTCCTCTGTATTTAGCATTCAAGAAATTTGAGCCCATAGTGGATATTAATAGTAGAGAATGAAACAATAAAAAAAACATTTCCAAATATGAGAAAAGGAAAATGACGTCATTACTCACGTAAAATAAAAGGAGTCAAGGTTTCCAAGATCATTATAATTTATGGTAGCTATGTAAGATTAAAGAAATAAATTAGCTTAACATTTTTTCCGTTTCCTTTTTAGTTTAATAAATTAAATACTCCAAATGTGCCTTGTTGTGTTTTATAAGATAATTATCGGACTTGTAAGATTGCAATTGTGAATTTAAATTATACTATTTTGGTAAACGCACTAGAACTAAAGAAATTATCCAAGAATATTACAGAAACCACACTGGCTAGGTTTTAATTACAAAATAATAACTTAATTAAATACGAAATTAATTAATATGAAAAATACGATAAACAATTCAATAACATAAATATACTTAACATTAAAATTAAAGTGTTACAAGCTAAATTAATTAAGTCACTGAAGTAACAGCAAACGGCAGGTAACCGAATTATAAAAAATAATAATGGTTTTTTTTCAGTTAGGGTAATAATCGCCGATTTTAATGATTTTCGGTACAATTGTAGACTGTGGGGCATTGATCTCCAAACTGAAGTTAGATTTTGTCGGCAACGTTTCGTTTTTGAGTTATCCACTGTAAAACGCACATTTCAACTATTTTCAGCATTAACTTTATAAGAAATTGGTTAGTTTTTGCAAAAGTACATTACTAGAATTTAATCTTGGGCATTGTTTGACACAAAACACAATTAACGTCAATATATAGGGTGATTCAAATACAGGTGTTTTTTACCCAAAATTTAACTACATTTCTGAGTTAAACAGCAAATCCCAAAATTATGCTTATCGTGTCAAATGATTTAAAACATGTTTCTTAAAAATCTTTGCCAATTTATTCCGTTTTTAAATTATCAAGGTTTTTGTATACCTGGATTTATGATATATTGGTGAAAAAGTAATACAACAATGTTTACCAATTAAATATATTTATTAGCAAAATTAACCTCAACTAAAACACTATTAAAAAATGAACATAAAAAACTATAGACAAGCACCAGTACAGGTACTAGTATCGGGTGGGTTCTCCGCGAACTCTTATAACCTCCCGACATCATCTGGGCATACTTGGTATAACATTGTCTAATAACTCTTTAGGAATTAAATGTCATTCTTCATTAATTGCTTCAACCAATTAATCAATAATTCTAGGAGGTATTGCTCGAGCATACAAATGCCGTTTTAAAGCATCCCATATGTGTTCAATTGGATTACAATCCGGGGAGCGGGAGGGCCAAACCATTCTACTATATTGATGATTTTCAAAAAATTCTAACATTTTTACCTTTAAAGGCTGCCCAATTGAAATGTTATGGTTTACCAATATGATGGAAGGCGGTAAATAAGTAAGATATGTTAGTCACCAGACGCAATACACTCACCTAATATAGACCCAATAATATCTCTTAATGATGACTATTGCTAGCTCTAGTCGGGTAGGTTCGGATTCTTCTTTCTCGTTACTCTACCTATAGTTCCATATCACAATCTCTTACTTTAGATGTAATATTTAAGTTGAGCGCCACCAAGTTTTAATTAAGGTTAAATAAAACTTGGAAAAAAAAGTTGCATTGGATCTAACCACTATCAATAGGTAAAGTCTTATCTTGATCAATTAAAAACCAACACGTTGGAAACTAACGACTTTTATTGTTTAATTTACTATATATTCAGTGACTTATCCCCAAGAAAAAAAAAGAAAAATGTACTGAACAAAAAAAAAATTGATTGTTAACTTAATTCCGTCCACCAGGGAGTTTAATAGTATCCCAACAAGAAGTGAATGAATTAAGTTTTCCCTAACAAAAAGTTAAATTTATTGTAAGGTTACACTAACTGAAATCCCAACTAAATTATTTGATTTGGGTACATAAATACAAAACCCAGAAGCTTATTCCTTATCTATACCACTCCAGATCAATAACATTTGGATTACAAAATATAAACAAGAATTAGATCAAATAATCAGTTTAGAATCCCAATAAGTTTCTTTCCCACCTCAAATGATTGAAGTTTAATTCTAGTTAAAACAAATAATTATTTTACAAACGATAATGGTTAGGGCTAAGTATTAAAAAAAAATAAATTTTGATTAGCCAGACGCTGAGTGGCAGCACAATAAATATCTATAAAATGTCTATTACATAGATTTGAATGTCTTAGATATGACCAATAAAAGATGCAGTAATTAGGTAGCGCTACGAAGCCGGCTGAGTTTCACCTTACAGAAATTCTGCACAGTATGTTATATACTAGACAAGGTGACACCAGTAATTAAATTAATATGCATAAACAGTTTGATTAACAGAAATAGTACTATATGTTAAGTTTCCAAATATTATACTACTGCTTAGCTGAATACTCTAGTCACTAGTGTAGACTGTAAATGGTGGTAAGGCAGGTAACATTCAAGTGTTCCTCAGTGATCACTATGTCCTACAGCTCCGCTACATAGACCGTATCCATCCAAGACATCATGTCTATTCCATCAAAAGAAAAGTTCCAAATTCCATTAATAAATTGCAGTTAGGAAACCATACCAAAACCTTGCTAATGGTTTGTCTTTAAAGTTCCAAAATAATCCCAATGAACTTCAAAGGTTCAACCTTACACAAAAACCCTGAAACAAGAATTGCCCCATGTAGAAAAATCTCTACAACAAAATTTGGAATATAATTCCAGACAGGCAAAACAGCACACAATATATATGAGAATATAATACAAAATTGTTGCCTCATTGTAGCTGCAAGGGTACTAAAAAAAATTGCTTGATGAGCACCAATGTTAAGATGACCGATGTTAGTGGCACGTGGAAGTAATTAAGACAAAATCGCCATGTAGGCCGTAAAGTTGAAATCCAAAATTTACTAAACCATAATATTCAACTTCACTTCGTCAAATCGGATCCTTCTAATGGAATTTAGTTAACAATCAAAAAAAAAAATTCAAAACATCCGACACTTCCGTCGTTAATGAGACTTGGTACTAAAAAGAAAGATCTTTACCAAATACGGTAAATCTACATATCCTTTTCTACATTCCAAAACGTTATTTGAAATAAACGTCGTTTCTCAGTATCAACAAAATAATGTTGGTACAATGAATCCCCTAAACTAAATATTAACTTGTCAAATTCCAGTTCGGTGTATAACAAAAATAGCCTTTATATCCATGAGTATTGGAAAGAGATGAAAATATATTATTACTCCTCAACTAATCCAAGCTACCCTGTATTTTGTCCAACCAAAGAATAACCATCTAAATTAGTAACATAGCTCGCCGATACGTCAAATCAATAGGGCTTTTAATAAGAAAGAAAAAGAGAGAGACAATACTTCCACTTCTATGCTTATTTCGACTGCATTATTCTATCGTTTGAAAGCACGTGGTTTTGAACTGACCTATCATAACCCCGTGTGAAAATCTGTCAACTGATAAACAATAACAAAGCAAATCTTTGTAGATTTCGAAATATATAATAATGAACAAATTTACCTTACTAATTAATGCAAAATAGTGAACCAAGTTATTAAAGAACATTTGTGTTTAAATTTACGTGCTTGTGAAATTTCCAAACAAAATGTGATATGCTATTTGACATGTAAACAACAAAATTCTTCTGAAGTAACTGATACAAACAAATGAAATCTTAAAATATTAACACAAGAAAACTATATACAGGTAGATTTTTGAATGTCTATTAGATTATCTTATCAGAAACATATGTCACTTAGATTTTACTTTCATTTGTTTGTCTTATATGATTGTTGACCCAGTCTTCGAGTCACAGCAGATTAGAAATGTTAATTCCTATTAATTGGAATATCTTAAAGTGAATTTTATATATAAAACAGTAATTATATGATAATACAGGACAATATGAAAGTATATTACATTGGCTCTATCAAAAATAAAGTAAATTCACATTAGGTTCTAATTTTGTACTTTTGCTTCCGGCTATTTGTGACAAGAAATTTCTGAAACTAGCATTATTTCTGTAACTTATAAATTAGATTAAAATGACTTAGATATCACAAATGATATAATACTAAAAAAAATGAAAAAGTGTCAAGCGAAGATTTATTTTACTGAATTTTACTGCCCTATGTACTGACAGACATATATGACAAATCTAACTGTAACAAAATTTGTTAACTATTCCTGAACTATGTGGTCTATCATTATCGTCCACATAAATAAAATTATTGCTCAATCTGTCAGCTACTTGCGGCATCTTATTTTCCAAAATCTATAAATAACGAAATGCGTTTACACAGCGATTAATAAAAACTGTTAATTCTGTTCGACCACCTGTAAATATTCCTCCCCACACTGTTACAGAACCACCCCCAAAGGGAATTCGATCTAAGGAACAGTTTTCTTTGTATCCCTCTCCTGCCATACACGAATCCGATTGTCGTCAGGATGAAGTGTAATCTTTGATTCATAAGGAAATAAGCAATGTGATCGTTCAAGTAAATCCCAGTTAACATGTTCTTCGGCAAAAGTCAAACGAGACAGTCTACGTTCTCTTAATAACTGAGGATGCCTATACTGCCCTGCTAAGACAGGAAATCGTATCTGAAAATACAAAGTTTTGAGATATTAAGCATTTTATAAAATATGATAAGCCATTCGAATGATTTTATCGATAATTCTTTTTTAGTACCTAAATGTGGAATTTATATAAATAAATTAATACGATACATCCTGACTGTTATAATTATCCAAACTGAAAAAAAAATCGACTTTTGCTAGATACGACATTTGTCCTAGTATTTCTATATTAAAATAAATTACCCTATTAAGACACATTGGCGTAAAGTAAGTATATTTTTTATAAAAGTACAAAAAATAATATTAATACATATATTATAAGTTTAATGTCATATTGAAATTTAATAGATATATATAATATTATAATAAAAATTTTTAGAACCTCTTGTAAAATGAACTTCAAAAAAATTGGCTAAATAAGGTTTTGGCGTAATTTTATTCATTTTGAATCGCGAAGAAAAATTTATAAAATTATGAAATTTATTAAGATTCATCTCAATCACCTCTACTCTGGAATCTCCAAATTCTAATACCTTCCCTGTCTGTTTCAATGACTTTTCCACCTGATGGTAGAAAGAGTCTGCATACATGAAAGGGTGACCAGTTTGCAGATATTTGATTTTCAATAAGTTTAGATTTACTTCCGATGAGTTAAGCAAATAAACAAAAAAGCTGTAGAGTGCCCAATTCTTATTTTGCGAGGCGCAATTATCTAACCAAATTGTTATTTCTTTGGCATCACGGTGAAAGAAAAAGAAATTGTAAAATGTTGATATTATATCCGATTTACTCCTACCAGCCACCCCTTCATGCCAAATTACAGCGACGGGCTTATTTTTTAGAGACTGCTTGCCCAGGGGAACAAAACTTTCATTGAAACAGATGATCCTTGGTATAAAAATTATTTCCCTGAATTTTTGACAGCGTGGTAACATTATTACCTAAAAAAAAATAATTAAATAATTAACCAATCACCATCGAGTTGCCTATGCCTACATTATACAGTGTTTCATAAATTAGATTTCACGGCAATAATAAATGGAACGAAAAATGTAGTAATATACATGGTGTATATTATTACATTTTTCGTTTCTTAGTAAAATTCTAGACTTATTTCGTGTATAATGTCCTATACATAAATTTAATTGTTTTCGAAATATTGACTTTTGAAATTTGACATTTTGATAAGTTCGAAATTGTGTAGTTCTTTAAAAAGTCAATATTTCGAAAACAATTAAATGTATGTATAGGACATTATATATGAAATAAGTGTAGAATTTTATGTAGAATCGAAAAATATCATGCAGAAATAAAAATCGACGTGTTCCAGCTTTTTTCCAAAAAACAAATATTCGAATTTTAAATGAATTTATCCGTTACTTTGCCGACATAGTATAATAAACAGATAACAAGATTGTAGTAACATGTTCTAGTTCTAACCTTTTGTAAGTCTGCTGAGAAACACCAGGAGTCAGTGCCTGCACTTTTATATTAATTTCTTGCTTCGATGGCATGTTCATAATGAAGTTTCCATTTTTGGCAATCTTCGCAATCAGCGTGAATATTTTTTTTCTCATGTTTGGACTTTTGAGTGTAACTTAAATATATCACTTTGAAGGTATTTACGATTAGGAGCATGTTCCCTTCTGCAATGGGAAATACTAGGATTTAAAGAATTTATATGATCAATTATGGGTTTTCGATCCACCTTTTTCTCAGACGAATGCCCTCTCTTTAGTGGTTTGACAAGCAAATCTTTTGGATCTGTTTTATTAAGAACGTCTCTAATGATTCTGTCGTTATGAACTTAATACCCCAAAATGGCCAAAAAAATTTCTTGCGCACATTGACATCAGTCCCTGAATCGGATTTTAAATAGTAAACAACTGTATTACTACGTCTTAAATCTCCATCTTTAGTTTTTCTTTTTTTAAGGTTTTTTTCACTGAACTAAATGTAAATTGACGTTGTTGTTCATATGATAATTCCCAGAATTCTTTATTTATCGCATTTTGTTTGTCCGTATTAATTGTTAACGAACATCTTCTGGTACAATTTTCCCTGCACGTTTCTTGCACACCATGGTTTGCAATTTTTTGCTCACGTTTTTGTTTTTTCGCTCCTCTAAAGATTCATTATATATTTTTCGTTTTCGTAACTTTCCTTCTTTAGTGAATTTTCTTGAATGATCTTTTTCAGATATTTCCATAGCCCCTTCTATAATTTCTTTTAATAGGTCAGTAACATGTTCCCTACAATGTTCTTCAGTTATGTTCTCTTTTGGCGATATTATTGAAGCTTTACAAATCGTTATATCAGAAATAATATTAATTTTGGCATTTTTTGGCACATCGTCAGTAATATTATCTGGCACTAGAAAAAAATTAAATGATTATTAATTACTTAATATAATCAATTTTAGTCTAGTTGATAGTGCCTAGATTCCTGTTAAACGGGAGCGCAATAGGCTACTGTCGCCGGTGCACTTATTGTAGTGGAGCATATATACCGGTTTCGTTTTCTTTTTTTTACGTGGCTACCTAGCTCAGGGATACAACGTTAGCCTATCACGCGGGTGGTTAAAGTTCAATTCCTAACGGTGGGTGTTTTTTTACTGTTTACACAAAAAAGGTGTTTTAAAAAATGGATTACGCCCTAGGTATACTTAAAAAGTGTAAATCTCTAACGGTAGTCGATTGCAATAGAATTAAAAAAAAACGAAAATAACACAAAGCCATCATCGGTGGGCATCACAAATTATCAATTATTAATTGTAATAAAATTTTACGTACATTCTAATCTCCTGCAAGCTTTGGTTTTATGTAACTTTTTTATCTCTGGCTCCGGAATAAAATCTGGATCTTCAATATTATTATCATTATTTTTTTGTTTTGACATGTTATATGAGGAGATTTTCTTAACAAGTGCTTGGTTTAAAGCTGGTGTAAGTAATCTTTTACTACTATCCAAAATCTACAAATAATAATACGCAAATAAACATAACCTTAAAACTTACCGGCACTATTGAAAATCCATATAACTATTTTAAAACAACATACCTTCTCTTGCTTTTATATCAAAAGTATTGTAATATAATAATAACACTGCAATAATACTCAAACTCTATTAAAAGTCAAAACAACCCATTAAAACTGAGAACAATCTAAGACTAAAACTGAAGACTAAAATATAAAATACAATCCAACTCTAACGTCACTTTTATAATTTTGTTTCATTATGTGTCACCGCCTACTGCGAGATACCAAGTCCAAATGTCGTAACTACATATTTTATTGCAGATAAGACAAACTGACCTAGTACTAGCAGATACGACTTTTTGACCTGGTAACTGGTGAATTTTTGTAGATAAGACAAATAAATATGGCTTGAAATTACAATTTCTAATACAGATACGACTTCCAGACCTTATCTACATGATAGAGGGTGCTTTAAAAATCCGGTTTAACCTAAAAAACACATTTTTTGCAAATACGACTTCCTGTCTTAGCAGGGCAGTATAGGATCGTCGGGAATTTAAATGAGCTTCGTGTAACCGATTTTGAATGGTTTTTGTAGAAATGGTTACATTTTGTGTTACGAGGACATGAGTTTTAATTTTTGTGGACGTAATAGATTTCTCGGGAAGAGCTTGATATACAATCTGTCCTAGCATCTCTTGCATAGTTATATTGCTCTTGAAAAAGCACTTTGTTTACTATGTAATCTTTCAGCCACAATTCTTTGTGATACGCCATTTTCTAGCATACCGATTGCTCACATAAGTTCATACGCATTATATCTGGGAATTTTGACAATATTTTAAAGCGTTCTTAAGTAACAAATCCACAAAACAAAACCTTGAATAAACTATTGAACATTTTGGGTTTTTGATTCAAAGCCTCTTTTATTTATTTTAAAAATCTACAACAAAAAATCATACAATTATGTAGGTGTTTAGAAAATGTTCTATAGTTTAAAAACAGAACAAGTTAGCAAAGATTTTTAAAAAGCACGTTTTAAAGCAAAATCATTCGTCATGGTAAGCATACTTTTGGGATTTGCTGTTTAACTCAGAAATGTAGTTAAATTTTGGGTAAGGGTGCTTGAATCGCTCTGTATATTGACGTTAATTGTGTTTTATGTCAAACATTCTGCTCAAGAATAAAGCTTAATAATGTACCTTTAAAATAAAATAAAAAGTTTATTTAAATCGGTTGAAGGGATCAGAAAATATCATATTACAAATATTACTAAAATTTTGTCTGAGTCGTTTCAAATTTCCATGAGTGTAGTTGACGTTGAACCATTAAATTGTGTCAAAATATCCATATAACCAACAAAAAATCCTTAGTTCTAGTAACAAAAATGACATATTTTTGACGTTACATTTTGTATTACATTTCTAAATATGTTTTAAACATAAAAAACCGACGGGAGGTTTATTATTTTGTATAGTTTCCAGAGAACTTATGCAAAAACTATTAGCTAAAGTGTCTGCTGAAAATAGTGAAAAGTTGTATTGTGCACTTTGACACTGGATAATTCAAGAACGAAACGTGGCCGACAAAATTCTACTTCAGGCTCGTAATTAGCACCCTAAGATCTACAAATGTACAAAAAATCATAAAAATTGGATTAGCTTCACCAAAAAAAATACCATTATAATAATAATTGACAACTTACTTGGTGCATATGCTAGGGGTGGGTCCAGTCTCGGTGGTAGTCTGGCGTCCCCAAGGCAGGCTCCTTGCGAGATCTGCTAGTGTTTCCCTGCGATGCAGCTGCTTCTGTTGCTTTTTCCCACCACCCCATTCTCTCAAAATGTCTGTCAATTGTGCCAAGGAAGAACGTCTTCTCCTTCCAGAAGCTGGAGGGGAGGTCTCTTGCGTCTCAGTTGGAGGAGAGATTGAGCATATCTGTGTAGCTGAATCCCGACGGCCACCAAGGCGTTGACGGATAGTAGACTCCTCTAGCTAAAATAAAATGCATTTCTTTAAATTTCACATGCTTCTTGATAGAAAATATATTACTGGGTAGTAGGATTGTCCCAAGAATCATAAACCACACAGGAAAGTTACCTCGCGTAAGCGTAACGTTCGCCGCTTCTCGCCGACCGCAAAGGTCAATGACCGGGTGAGTGACGTAATCCGGCCTTTAGTATTAGTTACATTGCTCTGTAATAGAAATTTGCCTTTTAAGCAAGTGGCAATAGGTCACACAAGTTTGAAAAAGTGTTGTTCGTGCATAGTGAAACGTAATTAGTCAAGGAAAGAATTAAAACTTCTTTTATAACATATTTACTTCTGCAGAAGTCTACATAACAAAGAACAATGTCTGGGAATATGTGTGCTGTGTATAATTGCAAAAATACTTACAAAAATCACTTGCCAGGTGTAACTTTTCATAGATTTCCAAAATTAATTATTATGAAGAAACAGTGGGTACACCGGTGCAGTAGAAAAATGTTAGCTATAGATATATTTGGATTATTATTTTTTTATCAATTTTTCAGGCAAGTTGTGTTTTCTTTTAACATACAGGGTTATTCACGCAACCCGTTCATTAAAAGTTTTTGATGTTGCCATTTAGATAAAAATTTCAAATTTTAGGATTAAGGTAAGGTCAAGGGGTACTTCTTTTTTGAGATATTTTCAACTTCCTGTCACTTCCGGTTTAACCGGAAGTTGGTATCAACTTGCTTATTTTAAATAGAACACCCTATATTTTATGATATATTGGAATTCTACGGAGAATTTTAATGCTATTTTATATAGCATGTCCTATACCTAGGTTCAAGCGTTCTTAAGATACTTGACCTTGAACCAAAAATGAGCCTTCGGGGTACCAAATTTTAAAATCTCATATTTTTGTAAGTTTTGAAGATATAATCTTCATATTTTGCAGACGATCGGTAAATAATCTTAGATTTCTATTTTTTTTTATTCAATTTGTCTATTTTTATACAGGGTGTCCTAAATTCAGCGGCAAACATTCACATTTTCAAAGCCGCTAAAGTCCGTTTTTTTAAATGGGACACCCTATAACTTTATGCACTATCAAATGTAGAATTTCATTTTCTATCGAACTGTATTAAGGTTCCCTATACCTATTCGTAACCATTTTCGAAATAATCAGATTTATTATTAAACTATCATATGTATTTGCTAAATGCTTACACCGTCCGTAGTAAGCCATGGAAAAACAATTGTTGTGCTTTTCTATTCAACATGACAGCTGATTTGAAACTTTTAAATTAAAATAAAATAACACTCAAAAGCTGATATTCTCAATTTATTTTATATTCGCCGAGAAAAATTAGAGAGAACATGCCATGTTTTTAATGAAAAATATTCTCATTTATCGCCAATGAACAAGAGAAAATTGAAGGGGGTTGAAACGAAATTTTTTCGTTTCGGAAAAGTTAAAGTTATAAAAAATGTAATAAATTGTTTACATTATTTTTAACCATATCTACTAAGTTCGAGACCGTTCTAAACTTGTTTTAGTGAACTTAAAAATTATAGCAATCTAACAATCAACAATAAATAAATAAAATAATAAAATTGAATTATAACAAATGTTCTATATGCTGTCCGTTCATTTGAAGACACATTTCAATTCTTCTTTGTACAGTTGCTGTGGCCCGTTGAATTTGTCCGTTTTCTAATTCGGCAAAAGCTGTTCGTATCCAGTCCAGTAAATCTTGTTGGTTATTTACTGGGGAAGCATAGACTTTACCTTTGATAAATCCCCATAAATAAAAGTCTAAGGGTGCTAAATCAGGCGATCGCGGGGGCCATCTCCAAGGGCCATTGGGACCAATCCAGCGGTCTTTAAAAATTCGAGATAATTGGAGATAAACTGTAGCGGAATTATGTGCTGGTGCCCCATCTAATAGATACCAATAATTTGGAACCCACCGATAGGAATTTCTTCTATAAATTCAGAAACCGTCCCTCGTAGAATTTCCAAATACTTATCACTGTTTAAATTGTCTTCATAAATACAGTACGGCACTTGATCATTTAATACTATACCGAAAACATTGAAGCTAAACCTCTCTTGAGAACGCGTTTCGCGTAAAGCGTGCGGATTTTCTGCTGCCCAGAAATGTTCGTTTCTTCTATTTGTTATTCCTTCTCCAGAAAATTTCGCTTCATCGGTCCAAAATATTTTTAAAAGGAATTGAGGGTCCTCTTGAATTTTCAAAAACATGAATTCTCAAAATTCTACTCGTCGGACGTCATCACCAGCTCTCAAGGCTTGCACGTTTTAGAAGGAATAAGGGTGCATATGATGTTCGGTCAAGATTCTTTGGACAGATGAAGAAGAAATTCCCAAATCGTTTTCTGCAGACGGTATTGAACTTTGCGGGTTTGCGTAGAAATAAGCTAATGTGTTTATTACGTTATCCTCGGCATTTGTCACTGGTTTCGGAAAAATTTTTGTAACTTTTACCTTGCCAAAACGCAAAAAGTTCGTTTCAATCCTCTTGAATTTTGACTTGTTCATTGGCGGCAAATCAGGGTGGCGTTCATTAAACACACGACACGTTCTCTCCAAAATTTTATAACATTCTCCATGAATATAAAATAGATTGAGAATGTCAGAGTTTGAGTATTCTTCCATTTCTATTTAGAAGATTTAGTTTATCACTGACAGCTTTCAATAAATAACGCATACTAATCATCTTTCATATTAGATATTGGATCTCAATTATTTATCCATGGCTCACCATTGAATATGTAAACATTTAATCAAATACATACGATATTTTTATAAAACCCAATTATTTCGAAAATGGTTACGAATAGGTATAGGGAACCTTAATACAGTTGGATAGAAAATGAAATTCTACATTTGATAGTGCATAAAGTTATAGGGTGTCCCATTTAAAAAAACGGACTTTAGCGGCTTTGAAAATGTGAATGTTTGCCGCTGAATTTAGGACACCCTGTATAAAAATAGACAAATTCAATAAAAAAATAGAAACCTAAAATTATTTACCGATCGTCTGCAAAATATGAAGATTATATCTTCAAAACTTACAAAAATATGAAATTTTAAAACTTGGTACCCCGAAGGCTCATTTTCGGTTCAAGGTTAAATATCTTAAGAACGCTTGAACCTAGGTATAGGACATGCTACATAAAATAGCATTAAAATTCTGTGTATAATCCAAAAATATCATAAAATACAGGGTGTTCCATTTAAAATAAGCAAGTTGATACCAACTTCCGGTTAAACCGGAAGTGACAGGAAGTTGAAAATATTTCAGAAAAGAAGTACCTCTTGACCTTACCTTAGTCCCAAAATTGGAAATTTTTATCTAAATGGCATCATCAAAAACTTTTAATGAACGGGTTGCGTGAATAACCCTGTATAGCAAGTACTTTTAATTTTAATTTTTGGTCTGGCTTGTTGCTTTTTTAGTATTAATGCAAATATCAACCTTGTTAATTGATCTAAAAGTTATTTATACTTAAGTATCAGAAGTCTCTGTAGTTATTGGGTTTTTTGTTTCCATTTTCGTTGAAAAAGTGGTTATATTAAGGTATTTTTTGTAATCTCTAGAGTACATTATTTTTTATTTTGAAAAAAATATGTATGACAATAATCACAATTATTAAAAAATCGCAATATCAAGTTTTTTACTTCACTATTTGAGAATCGCTTTACCTATTTGCTTTTTAAATTAATACATTTAGGTACCTAAATTACGAAAAAGTGCTTATTTCTAAGTAACGAGGTGTCCTGTTATACAAGTACATAATATAAGAGAATTTCATGAATTAAAAAGGCACTCATAATAATATATTTTTGTCTTGACATAATGTTTAAATTCTTTCCTAATCATTTATTTTTATGTCCAAACATGCATTTATAAAACATTTTGATGGGCAATTGATCATTGCTTATTGACCGAAATTCATATCGTAATGTTGCTCTAGTAGTTTAATGTAAAAGTTGTCGTAATTTATTGCAATGAAAATCAAAATAACAGCATCAAAAGGCTAAACCATATTATCCTCCTACAGAAATAACGCATGAAACTTGTTTCGAGCGGGCCAAGTGACGTCACTGCAGCAAGGCTTAAGATTCTCGGGTTTGTCCAATGCAATTTTGTAAGCAGTGGCGCCTCGTGGTGTCTAAAACTGGTGAGGCGAGAAAAGGTTTGTTACTTATAATAGGTAGATGGCGCCGCAGGCAGCGCCCCAGGCGAAACATTTTTGGGCTCCACGCCTAAATTGACTCATTTTTATGATTTGTTTTTGTCTTTTAGATACGAATACCAAGATATATGCCCAATTTTTCATTAAGTAATTTTTAAAATAAAAATTATTACATAGATATAAAAATAAAATAATAATCTTTAAGATATTCACTCAATTTTCATGTAGTTCGGTTTATCCTCAGATATATGTACATATATACTCTTCTCAAAGATATATAATATACACATTTTTCATCATTGGATTTTTTTATAAAAAATATTTAAAATACTTAATCAAAATAGTCAAAATCAAGTTTAAAGTGTAATAAACCTGTAATAATCTAATATGGTGTGGACAGTAATTTTGTTATAAAAAACCAAAACTGTTTAGGCAAATAGGTATGTGGATGGTGCAGTTAACTTTTTGTAAATTCAATTAATGCGCCTTTTAAAGAAGCAAATGTCTCAATGATTTTGTCATAAAAGTCACCATTACATTCAGAAAGTTTAACCAATAACTCTTTTTCTATTGCCATGATCGACAGGGCTGAGAGCCTATCTTGAGTTATACTATTTCGTAAGTAGGTCTTTATTCGCTTTAAGCACGAAAAATCTCTTTCGGCCTGTACACTTGTTAAGGGGATTGTCAAAACTAATGTCGCAAGTCGATATACTTCACAAAATACTGAAACTAATTCTAAACTATTAATTTGTTTAAGGAGTCCTTGAATATTGACTTTATAAAATTGTTCATCTCGATAAATTATGCTTAGCTCATTTTTGAGGCGGTCTTTGTCAAACATTTTTGGATACGTTTTTTCTAACGAATTTAATAGACTAATAGGGAATTCTGTGGCAAAGTCTTTGTATTTTGATGTATTAAGAAGTTTCACAAATTTGTGTAAATCTTCAAACCTGATGTTAAATTGAAAAATTATACAGTCTAAAATTTCATAAAACAGATTTTTATATTTTTCCATTAAATCTGATTCGCTCATGCTACGGGTTTGTCTACTACATGGCAATCCGGTAAGTGATTTTGCTTTTTCAGAAATGGATTTAAGGAAATTTTCAGCTCGCAGCTCATTTAATCGTTTGACGGCAATGTTCAATTGTGAAATGCCGAAATCAATTTCTAGGTTACTTAACTGAAAAACTTGAAACAGGATATCAGTAACAAAAAAAATTTCTTTAAATGCAAAAGTTAAAAAAGCAAATTCAAAATCGGAAAGGTCTTTTTAGATACCCCTTGGCCATGTGTATAGTATCTGAGTATAATTCTGGATTTTCAGTCATGTCCTGAAAAACTAATTTTGGTCCTTCTCAATTATTTGCAACAAAAATTAGAATTTTTGATCGAGAATACCACCTTGTATCACTTGCTTGCGGAACTCGTTTTTTTATTATTTTGTCCAATATAGATGTGCGTTTGTACGATTTATGGAAAAAAGCAGGCAAACTTTTCAAAGTTGCGAAAAACATTCTGCTTTCCTTAATATAATTTGAACTCTTTTGTAAAATTAAATTGAGACGATGAGCAGCACAATGAGTTGCTTGTGGGGCATCTAATCTTATTCGTGTTTGTAGACCGCTCAATTCTCCGGCCATAACCGCAGCTCCATCATAACATTGTGCTACTAATTTCCGTTTAAAATTTAAAGGTTCCAAGATTTTTACAATTAAGTTATAGTGCATTAGCTCTAGAATCCTCACTTATATCAAAAAAGCCTAAAAAACGTTCTTTTATTTCGGCTAATTTATTTACATACCTAACAGTTACACAACATTGGGCTTCTGCAACTATATCCGTCGTATCATCTACAATTAATGAGAAAAATGTAGCCTCCGATATTTCTCGTTTAATAAAGTCTCTCATATGTTCGTCAATACAAAATATTAATTCATTATGAATAGTTTTCGATTGTCTCGTAAATACACTTTTCTCTTCTAAATGCTTTACAAGTTCGGTGTTACGTTTAATTAAACAATTAAAAACTTCCTTAAAATTCTCTCTGTTAAAAGAAGATTCGGATTCGTCATGCCTCCTAAAAGCCAGTTCTTGTTTTCCCAGTAATATAGTCGTATCTATAAGGTATGTCAAAAGCAAGCGGTTTTTCCTCACATCTTCATTGTACAATAATTTAGATAAACGAGCATTTTCGATTAGTGCATCTTTAATTGTAGTCATATTTTGAGACAAACGTACAAAATCTAAGGTATTTTGAATATGGTCTTTAGACCCTTCATGCATTTTAACCGCTCTAGAAAAATTTTTAAAATCAACGAATCCATCAGAAGTCCATACTGTTTTTGTTTTTCCCAGTATTAAGCAAGGCCAACAATATAAACGCTGCTTAAAAACACTTCCACAAATCCAAGTGTGTGTCTGATACCATGACGTTTGAAATGATCGTTTATATTGTTGACCGTCTTTTTTATGACTACTTAAGGTACTTATCTTTGGCATGGGTCTATCTCCGCGAAGAATTTCTTTTTTCTCATCCTCGGGACGCCTGGAAAATGCCGTTGTCAATAGTGACATAACGATATCGTGGACTGGATTCATAGTTCACACGTTTCGTTTATTTTAAATTTTAATCACTAATTCATATAAACTACTCTATCAGTCTATCTACTTAATAATTAAACTAACGCAACGTCAAAAATACTTTAGATAGAGTGACACTCGACACAGACTAAACGCGTGACATTCACGAAATAATACTAAAAAAAAACACCAAATTATTGCCGAATAATCTCAATATCCACCCACTTCCCGCTCAGTCTCAAACCGTTACCGGTAACAGGCAAATACGAATACCCCACACGCCCACGCAAATATCAACAAAAACAAAAACGGCTTGCATTTGGCAGCCGGATGCGCGATTGTCATTTACCTATAAATAATAATTATTTCCATTTATATTCAATCTGTGCTAACATTAAATGGCAACGTCCCAATCATTAAGCGAAGTTTTCATCGCCTCAAATGCAATAAAAAGAGATGGAATGAATCTACATATGCAACACGACCCTTTTCCCTCTTTCTCAGACTTATTAAAAATCCAAATACCATTCAAGTGTCCGAGGCGCAATTCGCATCGCCGCGTATAGGTAAAGTCGAATAAAAAAGAAATGATATTGCAGTTATTGGACATTGTACTGTTGGTTAGTAAAGTAAAGTGTTATTTATGATTTACGCATATTTGATGAAATTTTCAGTGTTTGAGACAATTTTCAGAGAATAATGTATCCACTTGGAAAGAATTAATTTTGAAAATAAAAATGTATATTTATAGGAAAGCGTGTGAGGCGGCGAATCAGTTGCCTCATCTGACGAGCCGCGCTGTTTGTAAGGCAATTTGGAAGACTTATTTTTATAACACAAATTATGCATTAACGCTATATTACTACGTATGGACGGAGCATGTTTCTATTAGACATATCGAACAATGTGACAACATGCGTGAAAGGGGGAGGGGTGATCTACATTATCCAGGTTAAACGAGGATACAAGCTGGCGGTCACCTAACGACCGGCAAAAACGCACATATTTTTATAGACATTATTTATGTATCATTTGATTTGTAGGGTTTTTGTGTATAATTACGGTTTTTATAGTTATTCTGTGTACGATGATGATAAATAAGTAAAATACAGAGACTACTATACAAAGTGTTTCTTAAGTACATGTAGAAAATAAAGAGGCATATTGCTGACATCAAACCAAGAAGAATAGTCCTGATAAACATTTTTTTTTCAGTGTTTTTCATCGATCTTGTACGGTTTGGCGCAGTACCTCAAAAATGTTAACATTCCGCATGATGAAATATTAATTTCCTTAGACGTAAAAAATTTGTTCCCCAGCATACCCCCCAACGAATGCATTAAGTTGGTAAAGAGTTTATTAGACAAAACTGCTCTACCAGCACTAATAAAGGAGAATCTCGTTTCTCTGCTCTCCACCGTACTGAACCAAAAAATTTTTTTCAAATTTAATGGCTTATTTTTTAGACAGTTAACGGGTCTAGCGATGGGTTCCTGCCTTTCCCCTTTTCTTAGTGAGATTTTTATTAGTGATTTGGAGACAAAGATTATGAAGAGCCGCTTTGCCAACTATCTATTAGCTTACAAGAGGTACGTAGATGACATATGTATCGTGTTAAAAGGAAACAATCAGGAGTTGACCGATTTTTTAAATTTTGTTAACTCCCTTCATAACAAAATAGATTTTATTCTAGAGATGGAGAATGAGGGTAGATTACCTTTCTTAGATTTAATGTTAATCAGGAACAATACCAAAATAGAATTTGAAATATACAGAAAACCATCGTATACAGATTACGTTATTCAATTTAGTTCTATTTATCCTCACTCACACAAGTTTGGAGCCTTCAACTCATTTTTCTACCGGCTGTTCAAAATACCTCAATCAGGAATTGCAGATTATAAAACATATTGTTTTCAACAACGGTTTTCCTATCCACTCCATCAATAGACTTTATTTTAAGTTTTTCAATAAATACAAACTTTCCTTTAATGTTATTCACTCTAAACCAACACTTAAAAAATTCAAAGGTTTAACATTTTTTGGTAATATTTCAAAGCAGGTGGCGAAGTTTTTCAAACATTTAGATGTCTCAATTGCTTTTAAAACAGTGAACTCACTTAAGAGATATTTAGTAATGACCAAAGATAAGACCGAACATCTCTCAAAATCAGGGGTGTACTCATTAGGCTGTGGAGATTGTTCTGCAGTATATGTCGGACAATCGAGGAGAAGAATTTCCAGTACGGTCCGGGAGCATTTTAGCCTTTTGGATAAATATAAAAACTCTGATATCACCGAGACAAAGTCGGCTTTTGCTAACTACTTGCTAACAACTGGACACCATTTTTTTATACCAAACAATGTTAAAATACTGCACGAGTGTCCAAAGAGTAAAAAACTGGATTTGTTAGAGAAGATGGAAATTAGAAGGGCTAAGAGAAGCCCAGTTTTACATTGTGTTAATGATGTCTTCAATTTCGAACCTCAACTAATTTTTAATAATCTTGGTACTAATAATTAATCGGCAGGAAGATAATGTATAAATTTTTCATTGGACCTGCTGGTAGAGTGGTGGTCAGTATCTCGGTGTGTCACGCCGGAGGCTCGGGTTCGATTCCTGGTTATATCAATAACCTTTTTTTTTAATATTTTTTATTTATATATTTTTTTGTCTTTTATGTATTTCAACATGTGACGTTATAGTTGTTTGATTTGTTCTTGTGATTTTATTTAATGTCGAAGGTTTGTTTGAATTTTGTATATTTATAGTGATAGTTTTTGATTGTTATATTAATTGTAGGTCTGATGATGCCTGAAAAGGCGAAACACGTGTAACCGCATTATACTCTTTTTGACTGAGACCGAGACTTTGTGTCTTATTTCTAGTTTAGTCGTTTGAAAATTGGTCTCTTAGAGAATATGGACGCTATCTTGCAGTCAAATTTGGCTGTGTTGTCTACTAAATGGCTATAATACATTTTAGTAAAATCTACTAGGTAGGACTTTAGTCGGGAACCCTTTCACCTCCTCCGAAATTTTTACTGCGACTGGCCATTTTTACAACAAATTTAAATTCATTAAGAAATCATGGTTCTGGGGATTAGATCATGTGAAATTGGAATTACTATCCGACGTTTTGCCTTAGATTGCACGAGACATCTTCAGGGATCTTTACTCCACGAGATCTGAACAGTGAATGAGCTCGGAGGATTCAGACCCGACGGTTCCCACATGTGATGTAGACCGTAACCCGTATCTCTATTAAGAATTTGTGAAAAATTCAATAGATTTTCTTTTTTTTTATAAAATTTTCCTTTACATTCATAATATAGCCAGTGGTATGCTGGTGTTCAGCTACAGCAGAATGAACAATTAATTGGTTTTTTTTAATACATCGTTCAGGTTCCTTAAGTCTAGTTGATATTGAGCGTCCTGTTTCTCCCACATACACATCTCCACAATTCACGCATGTAAATTGACGAATCGAAATAACGAATCGAACCGAATAGTGAGCAGCGAGCTTCCAAAATTAAACGTTCATATTTGGCAAGAACATTCATCTTCTGATGTAGATGAGACATAGGAGAGGATTTTTTAAAACTCACTGTAAGAAGGGTGTAATATGTTTATACTTTTTGTGCAATACCTGTTAAACTAAATGAGGTTCTAAAACGATTTTTCAATTAATTGCTTCTGGACTTTTTGAAATTCCACCCTTAAGGGTTGAAAAGGGGTAAAATGTGTTTAGGATCTACCCATTTTAATCTACAACGAAAAAAATAATTTTCAGCATTTTAGGAAATTGTTTATATATTTTCCTAATATAACAATTATTTTCCCGGTCTATCAAGAGATAGAGAACTGAAACCTATTTTAGAAAGTTTCTGTTTACTTACAAGCAGACCCAAACTTTCAAAGTAATTTATTCATTGATTTTCGATTTGCGGCGCTATAAGTTTTTTCTCCTAGCAAACATCATCAGCGATATAATTTACAAAGAATCACAATAATTAATGAAAATTGGACGTTTTTTTATTTGTTGATTATCAGAACATATAATTTTTTATCTAAATAAATACGATGGAGTTCCCAATGCCAAACATACTTTACTAATTAGAAGAAAATATAATATTTTGATTTTTTAAGGGAGGGAGTAATTTCTTTTTACCTTTTGAGCAATAAGGCTTCAACTAAATGATTTTTTTAAACAAAACTTTGGTCAATGCTTTTCTAAAACAAATACTTAAATAGGCTTTTCGAAAGATCAATGTTCATTCCTATCTAAGACCTGTGCAAAAATTGAGGTATATTGGATAATTAGTTTTTTAAGCAATACTTTTTTTAACATTTATCCGTCATATTGGATTTTTACCAAAATATTACCAAGTCATCAATTTATTGGACGTCCATTTTGTTTGGCCGTCTTGAACTAATGCCACAAATTTACTAGTTAATCCATATACTACAATTAGAGTTATGGCGGACAATTTGAAATCAATCCTTTAAGCAATTTTTTTCAACCTGAATTTTTAAATATGTTATTAAGCCGCCATTTTGGATTCGTACCAAAATTTATACTCGATTTCTGTGCAAAATTTGAGATAAATTATAGATAAGTAGTTTTTTAGTACTCATTTTGAAACATTTCGATGTCAGTTTGTTTCGCCTTAATGAATTTTTACGAAAATGTTACCAAGCTGCGTGATATTAAACCATCGAGGGATGCTCTTAGTTTTATCGACGGTTATTCAATGCCAAATTCCTGCTATTTTGCGCCAATTGATGTATTAGAAGTAAGAGATATTATTAATAGCATCAAAAACAAAAAATCTTATGGCCTTGATCATTTGTCTGCTAATATACTAAAGCATCTGCCCAATAGTGCAATTGGTGCACTGGTAACAGCCATTAATAATTCTTTGGAAACTGGAGTTTTTCCATCCTGCTTGAAAACAGCTCTTGTAGTTCCTTTACATAAGGATGGTGATGCTGATCTTGGGTCAAATTTCAGGCCTATTTCCATGTTGTCAACACTTTCGAAAGTAGTAGAAAAGATTGTTTTCAAGAGATTTACTTTGTTTCTGGATAGATATAAAATAATAAATAAAAATCAGTTGGCGTTTCAGAATTCAAAATCAACTAGCGATGCAATATTTTCCTTTCTAGAAAAACTATATTTGAAATTTAATGAGAAGTCTGCAGCAGCGGCAATGTTATGTGACTTATCAAAGGCATTTGATTGTGTGAGTCACAGAATACTGTTGCAAAAACTGGAACGTTATGGTTGCAGAAACAATGTTTTAAATTAGTTTGAGTCGTATTTAAGTGGTCGTGAGCAGGTGGTTAGAATAGCGGGAGGAATCTCCGGTCAAATGACCATTGATAGTGGAGTCCCTCAGGGATTGGGCCTGTTGCTTTTTCTTCTATATTTTAATGACATTACTAAGCTTAATGTTAGAGGTTCGTTGACTCTTTTTGCTCACGATACTTCTATTTTTTGGCATGACAATGACACACTTAGATTGCAGCAAACTATTTCGGAAGATATTAGGATTATCAAGGAATGGTGCGACTCAAATTTTCTTTTTTTTAACGTGTCAAAAACCAATATTCTACATTTTAATTGTTCACTGGGTAATGTTTATTTGGGGGATCAACTTATAGAGAACAGATCATGCACTAAATTTCCAGGTATATTTGTAGATCAAAATTTAAAATTTCAAAGTCATATTGCACATTTAACTGAGAAGCTTTTAAAAGGTTGCTATGCAGTACGACTAACTTCTAAAGAACTGGGTTTATCCTTTTCCAGATCAGTTTATTTTGCACTGATCGAATCCCATTTGTGATATGGCCTACTTTTTTGGGGAGGTTGTTCCCAGACTTTATTTACATCGATACTTTTAATTCAAAAAAGAGCAGTCCGATGTATGTGCAATGCTAGTCCTAGAGATTCCTGTAAGCCACTTTTCAGAAAACATAAAATATTAACATTGTCATGCTTGTATATTTTGGAATCAATTTGTTTAATTTTTAAAAGAAGGGATGAATATACAAGAGTTGCATTAGCTTACTAAACAAGAAATTGTGATAATTTAGCATTACCAATGCCTTCAACCACCCTGATAAAAAATTCTTTATTTTATAATTGAAAAAAAAAATTAAAATTAATCATTTGCCATTGAACATCAGAAGTACAAGCAATTACATGAAATTTAGAAAAAGTTAAACACCTTCTTTTGGATAAGGCCTATTATACTTTGATGGACTACTTTTTTGACGACTTTTGATATACTACTGGACTTGGGTATTATTTCTTTTGTATATATATATATATATATATATATATATATATATATATATATATTTTTTTTTTTTACATTTTGACTAATTGTGTGTAAGAAAATTGTGTCTGGTTCAATAATGATATTGTCTATATTTTATGCTTATGTTTATGTATGAGCCTTTCTTTTACATGTTTTATTTTACTTTTTTTTTTTAATAAGTTTTAAATATTAATTATTATTAATTAATTAATAAATAATTATTAACATTAATCTCCTTTTTGAAATAATTTAATTATAATTAATTGTTCTTTATTCTTTACAGCTTTGTCAATAAGAACAGTTTCTTTTGATAATAAAGCATCTTTTGACTTTGAGTTATCCCCATATGGCCCTTAATTTTTGGCGAACATAAAATAAGAAAATAGAATAAGTAGTTTTTTAGCTATGTCGCTAACAGACGAACCGACTGGCAGATACAGACCAACTGAATTGAGTAAACATGTTTTTCGGCTTTTAGAAACCCAGAAACGTAAAAATTTGAAAAAATCTTGGTGGGTGATTTTTTCATGATTACAATATTTCTCTTTTACGAAAGAAAGAATATAGCATCTGTGATCATAAAAGGAAAAGAAAGATCACTGTAAAGCAAAAGCCCCAATTAGAGCTGAAAATAATATATTTATTTGACCCAAATATAAAAAATATCTATTGGTTCTGGAGACAGAGATATATTATGTAACAATATTATAGTACATCTATATTTCAATATTTCAATTCCCCAGGCAGTGGCTCTTCCGTGTGATAACAATTATCCAAGAAACAGGTATTATAGGTAAAGTTAGGGTTTAAAGTGCTTCACCGACGGATCTACTCACTGGGGTACGTTTGGAAGACCCGCCTTCTTTTCGCTAACAATAAAGGTGGTTCCGAAGATGAAGGTGAAAATAACGTTCTTCCACTGGAAAAGAGATATGTCTTAGCACAACGTTCATTGAGTCAGAAAGGGTTCCAAAGGTAGAGAAAATTGGGATATTGGTCGTGTATATATATATATATATATATATATATATATATATATATATATATATCCATATATATATATATATATATATATATATATATATATATATATATATATATATATATATATATATATATATATATATATATATATATGTGTTGATTTTTACTCCTTCACGGATGGAAAAATACAATGTGTTTTCATTCCGGGTGTACATCCGTTCATTACTGTCGTTCTGAAAAGAATAGTTTTGCTGACGTTTCGCCAAAATAATATTTGGCATTTTCGAAGCTTTCTTTCTCGCGTCCGAATAGAGACTGAAGTGTTGGTGACTGCGACGCTTCCTTTTATATCCCCACTCGGGGCCGAAGGTTATATCTGCGCAGGCGTTGGTCCGTTATTTATGTTTTCCGGATGGTGCTGTTGTTGTTGCGCTAATTGCGCTTGAGTTTTTGCGATTTTAGATTTGTCGATTATTGTCTTCCATACTGTTGGTAGTTTTAATGATTCGTCCCTTTTATTCAAATCACCTTGTTTTTCAATTTCTATGGCTTCTCGGATTCTGGTCTTATAATGTTCTATATTGGCAATCTCCCTACACCCATCGAAATTTATTTTATGGCCGGTTTCCTGATGATGTAGGAATAAAGCTGAGGTTGTTTGTTTATTTCTGATGCTGAGTTTATGCTCTTCCACTCTTGCTGATATTCGCCTGTTAGTTTGCCCTACGTACAACTTTTCACAGTCCTGGCACGGAATGCTGTACACTCCGTGGTTTTCCAGTTTGATTTTATCTTTTGGGTTTCCGAGTAGTTTACCTATAGTTGTTTGTGGCTTGTGTATTGTTTGTATGTTGTGTTTCCTCAGAATTTTTCCGATTCTGTCTGTTGTGCCTTTTACATATGGTAAGATTACTCGTTGCTTTCCCGGCTCATATTTTTTGTTGTTCGTCGTTCGGGAAACCTGTGCATTAATAGCTTTCTCTATGGTGCGATTTGTGTAGCCATTTTTCTTTAAAGCACTAGATACTACCTTAAGTTCGTTTTGTCTCGTCTGTGTTTCAGTTAGTTGCTCGGATCTACATATTAGAGTATTTGCCACAGCTTGAATTTGTGCTGGGTGATGATGTAATTTTGCTTTTAAATATCTGTCTGTATGTGTTGGTTTTCTATACACGGTGTATTCGAAATGTCCGTTATGTAGTTTTGTGACCAAAACATCTAAAAATGGTAGTTTGTTGTTTGCCTCCAGCTCTAGAGTAAATTGTATTCTGGGGTGGATTGAATTTACGTGAGTCAGAAATTTTTCGGGCTCTTCATGACCATGTTGCCATATAATAAATATGTCATCCACATAACGAATCCATAATTTGGGTTTTAAACTTGCTTTCTCAAGAGATATTTATCGAAGTATATCATAAATAAATTCGCGACTACTGGTGATAGCGAGGACCCCATTGGAGCACCATCCATTTGTTTATACATTTGCCCGTTGAAAGAAAAATAAGTATTTTTGAACGACAGTAATGAACGGATGTACACCCGGAATGAAAACACACACATATATATATATATATATATATATATATATATATATATAATTTCTTCTAGTTCTACCAACGAACCAAGGAGATACCTACAAATACCTAGGCTTCAAACAAGCTAGACTGATCCAGGATGAACAAGGAAAGACCAAGCTGAAAGATCAGTACGTTTAAAGAGTGCGAGCTCTTCTGAAGACAGAACTGAACGCCGGAAATCTCATTACAACAATTAACACCTATGCTGTGATCGTGCTGACCTACAGTTTCGGAATCTCAAACTACTCACGTAATGATAACCAAGTACAAGTCACACCACCCAAGGTAGAGTTGATGACCTTACCACAAAGAGAAGGGGAAATATCTCTTGCTGACTTGACCAATTCGCACTTCCGACAGCTATAAAACTTGAGGGATTTCTTCACAAACATCAAGCCTCTACGGGATAGTGACCCAAAATGACAAATCATACCCTGAGTGGAGTGAGTCAGACTCCGACAAACAAGAACAATGGGCTCAAATGGCACTGCACGACCGACATCACAATGACTTGAATCATCAGCCACACACAGATAAAAAAGCATCCAACAGGTGACTCAAGGACGGACAACTATTCCCAGAGACAGAAGGATTTGTGATGGCAGTACAGGACCAAGTTATTAATATACGGAATCACACGAAATTCGAAGAAATCGGAGACTATACTAACAAGGACTACCGCCAGCGACATAACCAGGTGTGTACACCAGAAGCTTACCAATAAATACGGGCTTCTGAACACCTTTGTGCCCTATTATACGTACCAATTATCACCGACAGACGGGTGACGAATAATCGGCCTGATGTGGTATTGTTAAATATGGAAACTAAGACAGCTTATTTGGTAGATGTCGCTGTATCCAACAATAACAACGTGTTGGATAAATATCAAGAGAAAAAGGGCAAATATGCGGAGCTGGCCATCGAGATACAGCAGATGTGGCAACTGGACTAGTTCCAAAAACGCTACTAGAGAATCTAAAAATTATAGGACTGCGTACTAATACCTTTATCGACATCCAGAAGGCAGTCATGCTGAGTAGTTGCCACCTAGTGAGAAAATCCTTACAGGAAAACACATAGAACTAATAGAAACCAGTCCACTCCTTTTGATGCGTGCATCCGGGATATGCTTGGAACCCAATATTGGTTCAGAAATCGATTGTCAATGTCGGTAATAATAATAATATTCTTTATTAATTCACTTAAAACAGATGTATAATTTATATTAAAATATAGAATTATTCCAAACATATAAAGATAAATAAACAATACATATTCAAATAAATACCACGAAAAAAAAACCTCTGAGACGCGATACTGACTCATAGGGCTAGGAATGTCCTGCCCCTTCTTCAAAAAAATCGGTAAATTTCTTTACCCGGAACTTCCCTCGTCATAACTTTATTTCATTTATTAATAATAGTGAAGTGTGACCCAATTTAGTTCAGTACATAGTCACAGTATATAGGGTTGCATATACCGTCTTTTCATTTTTATTTGTTCGATCATATTGGATTTTTACCAATATTTTACCATTTTGTTTCCACCTATGCGACACTTGACTTTTGGCAATAATAAAAATAATTTTTGCGTCTAATTTTTTTGCAAAATCAATTGAACAACATTTTTTTACGTCGATTTTTTAAAAATTTTATTGGGCCGCCATTTCGTTTCACAATTTTGAATTGAAACTTATATTATCAGTCTTTACCTACTCTGTTGGTCCGGAGATACTTCCCAGATACGAAGTTTCTAAATGCTTTTCGTTAACGATCTTCTTGATAAGTGGTGTATTATTTGGTGTTAAATTCCAGTAAAAAAACTTTTTAAAATGTCGCAATTTTATTCTTGCATCCTCAGGATTTTTTGTCTTACTGGACCCTAACCCGAAATAACACACCACTGTAACATAACAACAAGAGGTTTGTTAACGAAAACCATTTAGAAACCTTATATCCAAGAAATATTTGGGGTCCAACGGAGTAGGTAATGACTGATAATATGGGTTTCATGCAGGATAGAGGATCTATATATGTGTCCTGAGGATGTACAAATTAAGTTCCGAAACGTCGACAATTAACTGGATCTTAACCTCAAATAATACACCGCTCTAATTTTTTTTTAATATTGTTCAGCCGTATTGGATTTTTACCAAAATATTACCAGGTCATCCCCATATGACCCTTAATTTTTGGTCAAAATTTAGTAGTAGTTTTTTGTTTTGTTACGCCATCTTGGATTCGTACCAAACTTTTACCAGTTGATTCCAACATAATATTTGATGTTTATGCAAAATTTGAAATTTCCATCCTGCTTGAAAACAGCTCTTGTAGTTCCTTTACATAAGGATGGTGATGCTGATCTTGGGTCAAATTTTAGGCCTTTTTCCATGTTGTCAACACTTTCCAATGTAATAGAAAAGATTGTTTTTAAGAGATTTACTTTGTTTCTGGATAGATATAAAATAATAAATAAAAATCAGTTCGGGTTTCAGAATTCAAAATCAACTAGCGATGCAATATTTTCCTTTCTAGAAAAACTATATTTGAAATTTAATGAGAAGTCTGCAGCAGCGGCAATGTTATGTGACTTATCAAAGGCATTTGATTGTGTGAGTCACAGAATACTGTTGCAAAAACTGGAACGTTATGGTTGCAGAAACAATATTTTAAATTGGTTTGAGTCGTATTTAAGTGGTCGTAAGCAGGTGGTTAGAATAGCGGGAGGAATCTCCGGTCAAATGACCATTGATAGTGGAGTCCCTCAGGGATTGGGCCTGTTGCTTTTTCTTCTACTTTATTTGATTTGTTAATAATAGTGAAGTGTGACCCAATTTAGTTCAGTACATAGTCACAGTATATATGGTTGCATATACTGTCTTTTCATTTTTATTTGTTCGATCATATTGGATTTTTACCAATATTTTACCATTTTGTTTCCACCTATGCGGCACTTGATTTTTGGCAATAATAAAAATAATTTTTGCGTCTAATTTTTTGATGTTTATGCAAAATTTGAAATAATTTCGATAACTAGCCTTTTAATAATATTTTTTTAACATTTCACTAGGCCGCTATTTTGTTTTTGCCACACTCGATTTTTACCAAAATATTCCCAGATCATACCCATATCACTCTTAATTCTTATCAAAATTTGAAGTCAATCGGGTTAGTTTATAAGCTATGCGCGAACTGACAGACAGATTGACAGACGTGCCGACGGAATTGATGAAACATATTTTTTGGCATCTAGGAACGCTAAAACGTGAAGTACATATCTTCAACTGAGAGGGTGATTTTTTTCACGATTGCAAACATTTTGGCCGCCATTTTGTTTCGCCATCTTGAATTTGCACCACTATTTTACTAATTGATCCCTATACCACAATTACTTATGGCACACAATTTGAAATCAAACCATGAAGCAGATTTTTCAGGCTGACTGTTTAAATATTTTAATAAGCCGCCATTTTGTGCCGCCATCTCCGATTCGTACCAAAATGTTACCGGTTGAATCCAATATAATATTTGATTTTTTTGCAAAATTTAAAATAAATTGGATGAGTAGTTTTGTAATAATAATTTTTTTTACTTTTCGCTAAGCCTCCATTTTGTTTGGCCATATTGGATTTTTACCAAAATGTTACCAGGTCATCCCCATATGACCCTTAATTTTTGACACAAATTTCAAGTCAATCGGGTAAGTAGTTTTTTAGCTACGCCGCAAACAGTCAGGCAGACAGACAGACAAACAGACCGACGGATTGAGAAAACATGTTTTTCGTTATCTAGAGTGATTTTTTCACGATTACAATACTTCGCTTTTACGAGGGAAGTAAAAACACACTTAAGGAATAATAGCACTTATTTACAAAGAAGGATTTTAACTTTATTTTTGAACCCAAAATACATATTTAAATCGATAAATGTGTCAGTTTTAGGCACCTTCTCCCAAAGTAGGTGGGATTTTGGTGTCCGATAGTAATCCTTGAAAATGTCAGATTAATTTCATTCTGATAACGAGGATTGTGATCGTGAATACCCTTTCTTTTCAAAAGAGTTCGTTTAGATTTAATGGTGAAATCTATAACTGAATAGATGTAAAGAAAAAAAAGCCATTATATTTAGGGAACGAATATTCCACTCATGTACAAATTTTCCCGTAAGACTGGTGGTGTCTTCGAAAAATTATAGCGGAAATACCACGTCGCGTCGTCTAGGAAACATGGTGTTTCCACTTACCTGGTTAGGTGTGGTTACATACCTAACCAAAAATCGAAATCTTGACAATATGAAACCTGCTTTTGAGAGACGCTAGAGTCCCTAGAAACTGATTTTTTTTTTAAGTATCTTTCAATCATTTTTGAAAAGTTGTCAATATGAATAATCGCTTTGGACTAATTCAAGAAGAGGAAATTGATGAAAATATAATTGGAAGCGAACCAAGAAACACCGTTAAATCCAAGAAGAGCATCTGGAGACAGTTTATGTCATTCTGCGATGAAAAAAACTATACGTTTGACCAAGATACTCCAGTATCCCAACTAGCAATGATTTTGAAAAGCTGGGCCTACAATATGCGAAAAATGAACGGAGAGGAATATAAAGAAGGCACGGTAAAAATTATTTGGAATGTGACGGCGAAATTATTGATGGAAAGGTATTTCAATGAATACAAAATTAAAATAAATCCCTTTGAGCAGATCGAATTCAAATCGGCCCGAGACGCAAAAAACGCGAAAAGGAGACATTTGCAAGGTATTAAAGGCAAACGCAGAGAATATGCCGTTTTTTAACATACAATGAATTAAAAAATCTAATCGAAGCTTGTGATGAATCAACTCCAGAGGGTTCACAAAAGTAGTGTTTTTTTCCTGTTGTCCTATGAATTAGCTTGGAGAGAAGGAGAAGGTGCAAGAGCGGAAACAACTTTTTTCAAAGAAGAAACTGACAACTTCGGAGGAAAAACAGGTAGAATTCAATACAACCTTGTTTTTTCTAAAACATGTCAAGATGGTGGCCGAAAACTCGCCGATTCGAAGTGGTTGGTGGGAAACGTAAGAAGTCCCAGCTTTTGCCCAGTAAGAATTTATAAAGAATTACAAGATAAAAGGAAAAGTATCTCCAACACTCGACTATTTTTGACGCCAAACCCCCATTGGAAAATTTCCGGAAAATGGTTGAAAAACAGCCCAGTAGGAGAAAACGAGATTTCAACTTGGACAAAAAAACAAGCACAGAAATCAGGCCTCAATACCACAAAAAAATGTACCAACCATTCCCTCAGAGCTACTGCCGTGTCCAAGCTGACCAAAAGCGGAGTGTCGGAGCAAAACTTGATAAAAATTACAGGTCATTCGAATGTGAAATCCCTCATCATCAAATCAAATTATTTGCAAATGGATCCAGATCACCACAAAAAATTATCGAAAAAATGAAAGAACTTGAAAAAAAACCACCTCAACAGCACGTGCATCCAGCCCCTGTAACAGCGTCACCCAGCACAAGGACAAGTAGTGGTCTGACGGCATCTTCTACGTCGTCGCAAAACAACAATGTGGTTAATAATTATCAGAACTGTATCTGTTATTACACAATCAATAATTAAAATATTTAGATTTATATTAAGTACTTTTCAATATTTAGACAAATCATTTTATTAGTATATTAATATTCAATTTGTGTTCAATTTGTTACAAAATTCAAATTTCTGAACTTGAAATAGGTATGTGTTTAATATTCAGTTAATAAAGCTTAGTTTCCCTGTATTTGATTCGTGGAATATTCCTCCTAAATACCATTCGTGCTTAAAAATTAACCAGATAATTTTCCACTCATGCGTGTTTTCTCTACAAATTTCCCTCGTCCGTCGGACTCGGGAAATTATAAGAAAACACGCATTCGTGAAAAATTATTACAAATTTTTAAGCACTCCTGGTATTATCCCCGATAATTTTCTCTACATGATTTTGGAGGAGTTGTTTTAGCCATACTTCTTATTATATTTTCCTGCGTCCCCTGCTGTGGACTCACGTGACTGGCCCAAATATATTATATTATACGAAAGCATTGATTGGACAAGTCCAAAGAAAATTAATCTCAGAGTTTCTTTGCTTACAGTGTCACGCAAGTTTCTAATCAGACAAGAATGGAAACTAAGTTTGGGAAGAATACTATCCACAAGGTTATTCCATGTACGTTTCTGGTCAATGAAAACACCAAGAAACTTTGCACTCGGTGTATTTTCCATAGGCTTATCTTCGGTTCTCATAAGTCCATTCTCTAATTTTTGGTTGCGAACTGTATTGCAAAAGATTTGGTTGTGTACAGCTTTAACCCATTTAACCTGCACCAAGATGACATTGTGCCTATAGCGAGGCTACTGCGAGCAAAAAGTTCCTTAGTATCAGTTGCCCGTACAATTACATTACAGTCATGAGCATAACTAGATGACCTGATGGATAAATGTTGCCTGCCAAATCATTAATGAATATATTAAACTGAGTTGGCGATAGACAATGAGGCATTTCCACTTTGACCAACCGGAACTCCGACCTTTGACTATCAATCTCGACCAACTGATAGATTCGTGATGGTGGATGTTCCCCTTTTCTCTCAAAGAGGGAAATCTATTAACACTCTGCTTTGGGCCGGTAGGAGAGTTCCCTCAAACTTAACTTTTGTTCCAGCTAGATGGTTAATGGGTTAATGTACTTAATATTTTACACCGAGCCTGATGAAAGAAAGGCAACGTTTCGGTATTGATTGTATTATATTACACTGGTCTTTGTTGATAAGGTGTCATGGACCAATGCTTTATTGCGAAACCCCGGAGGGCTCATGCAGCGTCATTTAACTTACCAAATTTTGATGAGAAAATAAATTAATACGTGCAGGAAACATTTTTCAAATGTTTACGTAGCCGGAAAGCCACCTACGAAATTCACTTTGACCTTTATATATTATTAACGCTAGAGTCTATATATAAATTAAATTATATTAAATGTATTTATTGAATAAATGTCAAATTTAAAAAGGGTTTTGCGTGCAATTCTTATTTCCGTAACGAACCACGCGATGAATAATTATTTAAACCCATTAATATTTAAATCATATAGGACAGTATTTTATTTTATGAATTAAGTGCATATAATGGTAAATTAATTGCAACTTTATGATCACAAACATAACTGAGAATTATATATTAACATTTTCTGTTTGCTTTTTATTCATTTGACTTCGTTCTTTCCTTAAATAATTTTTACCTAAGTAGCTTAACTTGGAAATTGGAAATGCTTCAATCATTTGAATATCTCGATTTGCAGCAAAACCTATTACTTTAATTTGAACGCGAAAATTTTTTGTCGACCTAGAAAGAAAGTGTCTGCTTTTTGCAACTCTATATTCGTTTCGAAAAAAAATTAATGTGTTCTGGTGCATAATAAAAGTCGTCGTTCGGGGTCTTCTTCTAGGTTGCGTCAGCAGATGCTATAACGCCCATTGGTTCGTCGGATTACAGTAGGCCTGAGTTAAATGTATTAACTGAGCTTAAATTATTGAACTAGAGGGGAAAGGGGGGAACAAGATAAAAGGAGGGTGGATAATGATGGTTTTTAATCCAATATTATTTCAACCCTATGTTTTAACATAGAACGAAAGCTTCCACGACTTTGGTCAATTAAGAAATCACGGTTCTTGGCATTAGACCGTGTCAAATTGGAATTACTATCCGACGTTTTGCCTTCGAATGCACGAGGCATCTTCGGAGATCTTTACTACACGAGATTTGAACACTGAATGTGCCACGTGTAATGTAGACCATAACCCGACTCTATTGAAATGTTTTGTATGTTTAAAAATTTCAATAGATTCTCTTATTTTTTGTTTATAAAATTCTGGAACCGATGCTAAAACCTTGGTTTCCTTTACATTTATAATATGGTCAGAGATATGCTGGTGTTCAGCTACAGCAGATTGAACAATTTGTTTCCTTTCATCGTTCATGTTCCTTAAGTCTAGTGGATATTGATAGTCGTGTTTCTCCCACATACACTTGTCCATAGGAGTAAGAAATATTATATACTCATTCTGCTTGAAAAGGTACAATATCTCTCGAGTAATATGTTCAACGCAATAGCCTTTCCCTCTCAGAGCTTCGGTCAGCTTCGATGTTTCCGATGTTAGCGCATCTTAGTCAGAAAAATGAGTTGCCATCTTTAAACTGATGGAATGCGCTTCAAATAACACAGGGTAATAAAATGAAAACACAAATTTGGTGCCGGAAATCTAACATCTGATTTTAGATCTTTTTAATGTGCTGATTCCAAGAATGCCACCAGATTTTGTCTATCAGCTCTAGTTTTTGAGATACAGGTTACAGGTTAATTGATATTTTTTTCTGGTAAAGAACAACAAATAAACAGATAAATATGTACTTAAGCGTCAAAATAGAAATTTCCCAGAATCTAATTATCCAAATGGATACCTGGAATTGTCCCTGACCCAATGTTCCTATACTAGGAACTACCCAATACACTGCTCTTAATTACTTTTATACCTGTAATTGCCTATGACCCGATCCTTCTATACCTGCTTGGCTGTACTCGATTTAGTATATTACTGAGTTTTCCCAAGTAAAGTTGTGCTATCATTTTGTGTAAATTTTGATCGTTTTGTAGTATCAAGACACTAAACTGAAACATTGACATCCACAAGCAGACGTACCTGTGTAAATCATTCCGATGTTTCTTGTTATGTGTATGGTGAATACACTTTGAAAGACAGCAGAAAAACAATTTCTGACTTTGTGAAAAGAGATTATCTTGCCTATTTTGGCGTTCATTTAGGAGATCAACATAAATCTTGGGCCCCACATTTCATATGTAAAACGTGTGTTGAACATTTGCGACAGTGGACAACTGGAAAGAGGAAGTGCCTAAAGTTTGGTGTACCAATGGTTTGGAGAGAACCGCGAAACCATCATGACGACTGCTATTTTTGTTTCGTTAATATTAAAGGGATAAATAGAAACAATACACACAAATGGACATACCCTGATCTAGATTCTGCAAGAAGGCCTGTAACGCATTCGGAAGAAATACCCGTTCCATCATTCAGCAGTCTACCGGAACTGACAGAAGATGATACAGAAACATCAACATCTGACGAAGTTCAAAGAATTCAATCAGCAAACGACAGCGAATTTGAAGCAAATTTAGCAACTCCGCAGTGTTTCAATGAAGAAAAAATAAACGATCTTATAAGAGATCTGAATCTCTCAAAGAAATCCGTTGAAATACTTGCATCCAGATTAAAAGAAAAAAATCTACTTTGTCCAGGTACTAATATTACATTTTATCGTAAAAGAGATAAGGATCTGCTGCCTTATTTCGCTCAGGACAATGACTTCGTATTCTGTAATATAAAAGGACTCTTAGAAAAAATGGGTTTGCCTGAATAAACTCCAGATGATTGGCGCCTTTTTATTGACAGTTCAAAACGTAGTTTAAAATGTGTTCTTTTACATAACGGTACCAAATATGGCTCAATTCCTATTGGTCATTCTACTACCATGAAGGAAGAATAAGAAACAATTGCATTAGTTTTGAGAAAAATTAAATACGAAAAACATCAGTGGGCAATTTGTGTTGATTTAAAAAAGGTTAACTTCCTCCTTGGACAGCAGAGTGGTTATACAAAATATCCTTGTTTTTGTGCCTTTGGGACAGCAGACCTTCAAAAGATGTCATGATTTAAGGAAAACAAAAGGTGATCAACGAACCTTTGGTTTCAAGAGAGAAAATCTTACTTCCGGCCTTACATATCAAGCTAGGCCTAATGAAGCAATTTGTGAAGGCTTTAAATCGAGATAGAAATTGTTTTGGGTATTTGTCGCGTAAATTTCGTAGCATTAGCATGGAAAAACTAAAAGCTGGTATATTTGATGGTGCTCAAATAAGGCAACTCGTTAAAGATCCACAATTCACCACATCAATGAACGAGACTGAATCTAACGCTTGGTGTTCATTTGTTCAAGTAGTACAAAATTTTCTTTGCAATCATGAAGCAGAAAATTACGTAGAATTAGTGGAAACTATGCTTTCAAATGTTAATATTCTCGGCTGTAACATGAGTATAAAAGTTCACTACCTCCACAGCTATCTAGATCGTTTTCCAGAAAACTTAGGTGATTGTAGTGAAGAACAGGGGAAAGATTCCATCAGGATATTAAAACTATGGAAGATCGTTATCAAGGACGATGGGATAGCCACATGATGGCGGACTACTGCTGGAGCCTTCAGCGAGACTGCCCTAGTAAACTCCATTCTAGAAAGTCGTATAAAAGAAAATTTGTATATGATTAGTGACTAATGTAATTATGTAAATTAAGTTTTTGCAATAAATACTTAAATGTGTCTTTGTTATTATTAACTGGCAATAGTTATATTATATATTATAACAGTTATAACGTAAAATATATACACAATTTTTTATTTTTTTTTTTAAACTAGATCTGATAGACAAAATCTGAGAACTTTTTTACATTCTGCATCCAAAAATTACTCAGGAACAGTTAAAAAATCGCATGCACCAAAATGTGTGTTGGCCTGTGTAATGTATTCTTACTTAAAATCGATAGATCATACCGTTTAGCGGCAAATCTATATTAAACTTTCGTTCAATTAAATTATTATGATTTAAATGTCGTAGTCAAGGTACTTTTATTAATACCAGTAGAAATGAAATTTGACAGTTTGAAAAACTTGTCTAAATGTTCAACATAAGTAATTTATTTCTTATTTTAAAATGGCTTATCAATATTCAAATGTAGAATATCGGGACATGCACTTTTACTATGGGAGAGCAAATTGAAATGCAGAAGAAGCACTTCGACTTTACATACAAGCACACCCTGACGGAAACGTTCCTCATGCTCAAACCTTTGTGAGTGTTCATAGAAGACTTGGTGAACAAGGTTCATTTTCGCATTGCAAATATGATACAGGAAGAGCCAAGGCAGAAGAAAGAATAATTCAAACGATGGAAGGAAACCCGGGAGTCAGTGCTCAGCAAATTGCCGTTGCAAAAGGAATGGGGAAATCTACAGCTTGGAAGATAATCCACGAAGAACTTCTTTCCCCTTTCCATTTGCGAAAGGTGCAACCTCTTTGTGATAGTGATGAGGTATTAAGCCTAAACATGTGTAATACTATTTTACATAAACATGAAAATGATAAAACTGGTTTTACACGCGACGGAATAGTGAATTTACATATCAAACACAGCAGTGGGCTACTGAAATCCCACATGCTTATGTAAAAAGGGAACATCAGCGAAGATTCATGTTAAATGTTTGGCCCGGCATTATAGGCGATTGTCTCGTAGGACCTCACTTTTTTGATGGGACCTTGAGTGGAAATCTTTATTGAAGTTTTTTACAAAATGATCTTCCTGAGTTCCAGTTCCAGGATTTTATAAACGAAAAGTTAGGGAATCTATTGAAATTTTTAAACATACAAAAAATTTCAATAGAGATACGGGTTACGGTCTACATCACACGTGTAAACCGATCTTAACACAGGGCCACGGTTCGGCGAGCACAAGTCGGGTATAAAAGCTCGCCTGACTTTCTCCGAGCTCTCGAAAGAGCGAAATGGCAATCAGGACAAAGCTGCTACTCATCAAAACAGTAGCAAGGAGCCAACTAACATACGGCTCCACAGCTTATGGCTATGCGTCAAAAAAAACCTTCTAAAAATCAAGAGGACAGAAAATAAACTGATAAGGATGGCGGCAGATGCCCCGTGATTCATCAGGAATGAGGACTTTCACTGGACACAAATTGAAGACTTTATGCAACAAAAGGCTACCCGAGCTTTCAGAGCAGCCGAAAACCATCATAACGAAAATCTACGAGACCTGGTGAACTACGAGCCACTAGCTCCAAACCACAACAATAGGACAAGACACAGAAGACCAAGACACGGACTTCTGCGTTAAAAAGTGCTTGAGGATGGATGCAATTAAATCAAAACTTCTGAGCCTCCGTGCTCCTCAGAAGCTAGATCTTTCTTGCAAAAATTCTTAAGCAACTCATGTGGCCAACAAAAAGCTCCAAGAAGAGGACTCTCAGGTACCTCAGCTTGCTCCGGCGTGAGCTGCAGCTGAACCTGAGGTAAAAGAAGAGGATACCAGGTACCTCAACTGGCTCCGGCGCGCGTGAGCTGCAGTTGAACCTGAGGTAAAAGAACACCCCTCCTCAGCTCCTCACTGCAAGGACACGAAACAGCAGTGACACTGAGGGCCCAGAAGAGGACACACCAAGAAGACCAACACACGGATGGACGGAGAAACCTGGCATCGGCAAACTGGGCCAAGGACCAGTGGGACGCTGGCAGTGGCAACCGGACAGACGGGAGGACGGATCAACAACAGTAACTTCAACAGGTAAGACGACTACATTACTAATGATATTATCTTTTTCAGATAAACCAGTAACGAGAGGCGGCACAAAACACCGTGCCAAAGAGGCAACACACTCCCCCAGAGGTCCATGTCTTTTAGAGGGTCATCCCCGGAAGGACGGTATCAACCCCATCGAAGGACCCTTGGGCTTGCCCAATGACGGTCCATCTGATGGGGGCCCGGTGGGGTTTAGTGGGTATGGCAATCTATCAAGTGTAGCAACCTGAGAGTAATGCGAGTCCCACACTGTCTCCATCCCATCGACACAAAAAAAAATCCGAGCTCATTCAGTATTCAGATCTCGTGGAGTAAAGATCCCTGAAGATGCCTCGTGCAATCGAAAGCGAAACGTCGGATAGTAATCCCAAGAACCATGATTTCTTAATTCTTTTTATTTTTACAAGCATTGATATTTCTAATCGCAGACCAAATTTTTTTAGAAATTTTCTCATTTCACAAGGAATCAAGGTATATTTTTTTCTCCCTCGTAAATGTAGCCAAAGTAAAATTTCTTAAATGTTTACATTTATTCCAGTTCTCAATTTGCCTTAGTTTGTTTATATCTACGCAAAGCGCTATCCCGTTGTTTGATAAAAGTTTTTATATAAGCCGATAATTATAATAACGATACATCTAAATTTGGCCAAAAATTGACTGCTAGGTTTGTCATTCGCACGGGAGAATTAGACAAATTTTTTGAAATTTTGAAAATTTTTTAGATGTTATATTTTTTTTGTAGTTTTGGGTTTTTTTACCTATCAACTTTTAGCTTTACAATAGTTTACCTAACATACATTTTTTTAAATATTTTTACTCGCACGTTAGAACAGGATGTACTGAACACTTTTCTCATGTCTATACGTAGCGCTTCTTTTACATTTATTATATGAACAGCAGAGCTGTGAGTAACTTGATGAAAAAGATACTTTTCGGTATCTAGTTACTAGATACTTGAAGTAACTAGTTAATTAATTTCAAAGAAGCTATTATTAAAAACAGGTTAGATTACACGTATCCGAGAGAAAAAGGGTCTCAAAAAATAAATATATAGAAAAATTGAAAACTCCGGATTTTTTCGGATACCACTTGAAGTTTTCCAAGTAATATAAACATTCATTTATCTCTTGCGAGTCGTAATAATTCTGGAGTGTGTCTTCTTATCAGAGACGAGCTATACATATACGGGTTTCCAAAAGGTCCTACCAATAATTTAGGAATACATAGACTTGATCAAAATATCGCGATTTAGCCATACTTGCCTTAGTCCAAAAGTTAACATTAAGAAAGATGCAGTAGTAGTAGTAGTAGTAGTAGTAGTAGTAGTTAGGGGGAGGTCTAGAGACCTGACTGGTAGGCTCTTTCAGTCTACCCCAGCTCCTCCCTCAACCACCACCCGCCACCAGGTGTACATCCTTGAATCTGCATGTCCTTACTAAGTAAGCCTGCATATCCTTCCATGCAAGATCCTTAACTTCATCCCTATGCGAGACCGTAGTGTCGAAAATATCTCGTCGCAGTCTCGCTCGCGCTTTACATCTGCACAGGAAGTGAAGCGGAGGTTTCTCCTCTTCCTGACACTCCGTGCAGATAGAATCTTCCTCAATGCCTAACATAAAGAGGTGTCTCCTCAATCGACAGTGCCCCGTTACTATTCCTACGATGGAATTTAGAGCTTTCCTATCTTGGGCTAGTTCTCTCTGTTCGGCCCTTATCGGGCTTCACAATGAAGTCTTTAGCTTGCCTGCCGACCCCGGACTGGCCCCATTCACGTTGAAAATCATGTTGTGCCCATTCGTCGAGTGCTGTCCTTATCTGCTGCCTAGTGATGCCTAAAGCTGGTTCTGGTCCTACACACGGGCTGGTGGCGCCGAGTCTAGCAAACTCATCTGCCCTCTCGTTGCCCTCAATCCCACAGTGTCCTGGCCCCCAAACCAACTTCACTCTTTTACGTCGCGCCAACTGCTCTAGCCTTTCACCGCATTTCTGAACCAAAACTGATCCCGCCACGGGTGAGTCGAGCGCCTTAAGTGCTGCTTGACTGTCTGAGCATATGACAATCTCTCCCTCTGCCCCCTCTATGACTTCCTTCATCGTTATTGCCATTAGAATGGCATATACCTCAGCCTGAAACACCGTTGAAAACTTCGCCAAAGGGAAGCTGGATCCGGTTTGTGTAGCCTCAATATAAACTCCAGCACCAGAGGATTGCAACTGTGTAATACGAACTATCTGTATAGCAAACAATTGCCTCTCTGGAGAACTCCAGCCTGTTTTTCTCTCCAGTCCTCTCTCGGGGATTGAGATACTATAACCCCTATGCCATCTTAGTCTGCCTGAGGGTCGCGCTACTCTGTAGGTAGATAAAGGGATCTCTCTTTCCACAATGTGGGGGATCCTTGCATGACCCCACAACCTCACCTTTGTTATGCCAAGCTCTTGCATTCTGATTCGTAAGTGCGCTGTCATAGCCTCTTTCTTAATGAAAGTCGACAATGATGGCAGCCCTAGCAAGACATCCAATGCTGCTGACGACGTCGTCCTCATTGCTCCAGTTATCGCTAGGCTAGCCAGTCTCTGGACTTTTGCAAGACTGGAACGAATGGTTTTCCTCTTCACCGAGGGCCACCATACTATTGAGGCGTATGATATCCTGGATCCTATGACTGCTTGGTACAGCAAGTGCATGACCCTAGACTAGCCCCCAGGTTGTGCTTACCGCTCTACGGAGCTGCCAGAAGGTCGCTATTGACTTCCTTATCTGCCTATCGACATAAGTCTTCCAGCTCAGCTTTGCATCTACTGTGACCCACAGGTATTTAACCTCTTTTGCCATGGAAGAAAGATGCAAGGTGAGTAAGTTAAAATTTTATTTCCGATTTTTTAAAATAATATCCCTGGTTTGTGAGATATTAAAGTAAAAATTTGTTATAACTGATTTTTATAGCCAGTGATAATAATATGCCTTCAATTTTGATGTTACTTGTACAGGCACTAGGAGCACTACTTTCACTCTTAAAAATATTGTAACTTTTTATATACAACACTATGGAACTTTGTGTAGAAAAAATAGGTTCTACTGTATTTTCTCTCCAAAAAAAGCTATACTTTATAAATCTATCTAAAGTTCTCCATTTACGAAATATTTGCTGTTTTGTTACTTAATGATGCAGCAGTATTCGTCATTTAACATATTACAAGTTTTATCATTTTTGTAAATTTTAATAAACCGTTATCAACCGGATCAAGATAAGCGGTGGGCTCCCCATGCATGCTGTGTTAGTTGTAGTGTATCCTTGATGCAATGGATGAAAGGAAAGAGAAAAAGTATGCCTTTTGCAGTTCCAATGGTATGGCGAGAACCCACCAATCATACTGACGATTGTTATTTTGGCTTGACAAACACTGAATGTTATTCCAAAAAGGGAGAGCACAATATAGAATATCCAAATTTGCAATCTGCCATACGACCTCTTCCTCATAATGCAAATTTGCCAGTGCCGATTGCGCCTTTAAATTGGCCAGCTATTGATTTGCGAGATAATGGAGATAACGCATCATCAGGCAGCTCAGAAGAACAGTGCACCGGTCCCACTTTTACCACAGGTCCCAGTTCCAGCGAACCACATTTGATTGTTCAAAGTGAATTAAATGATTTAGTATGTGATTTGGGGTTATCCAACCAACAGTCAGAACTTCTGGGTTCCCGTCTTAAGGAATGGAACCTATTGGCCAAAGAAAGAAAAAAGATATGCTATGTTTTCTAAATTCTACAGTATGGAAAATTCGTTGTGCGCGTATACTGATATAGACAGTTTAATGCAGGAACTTGATATTGAACATTCTCCCCGTGAGTGGCGCTTATTCATAGACTCATCTAAATATAACTTAAAAGTTGTGTTATTGCATAATGGAAATTTAAAACCCTCTATACCAGTTGTCCATTCAGTTGCAATGAAAGAAAATTATGAAAATATGTGCACGATTTTCGATAAAATAAACTACAATAGGTATAAATGGCAGATATAGCGATTATAGCGATTTTAGTGGGACTTCCGGGGGGATTTACAAAATATTGCTGTTTTCTTTGTTTATGGGACAGTCGTGCAACAAATCAGCATTATGTAACAAAAATTTGGCCAGAAAGAAGCGAATTTCAACCGGGATCTCAAACTGTTAAATTTATCCCTCTTGTTGATCCCAAAAATGTCCTTTTGTCTTCTCTTCACGTTAAACTTCGGCTGATGAAAAACTTTGTGAAGGCTTTGAATAAAAATAGTGAGGGATTTAAATACCTAAGACAAGTCTTTCCCCAGTTAAGTGATGTCAAATTAAAAGAAGGCATTTTTATTGGGCCACAAATCAGAAAATTGCTGGACGATGTCAATTTTACGGAAAAGCTTGCCAGCCAGGAACTCAGAGCAGTTGTTAATGTAGAAAGAGGACTTTTAGGCAACAATATATATGAAAATTATTAACGATTAGTTAATGAACACTTAGATGCCTATAAATCGCTTGGTGCCAGAATGTCATTAAAAATTCACTTCCTCCATTCTTATCTGTCATTTTTTCCTACAAGTTTGGGAGCCGTTAGTGATGACCAGGGTGAAAGATTTCACCAAGATATTAGAACAAGGACGATGGGATCCAGCCATGATGGGTGACTACTGTTGTTTTTTGAAGAGAGAAGATAGGATACCTCATAAACGGAAAAAATAAAGTTTAATTAGTGTTTTAAGTTAATATTTTTCTCGTTTGCTTTTCCCTTAGATGTATGGTATGTTTAATAGGCGAAAACTGTAAACATAGTCAATAAACAGGGTTAAGAATTTTCTGAAATCATTTTTTGTATAGATATTAAGTATCGTAATATTCGATATGGTTCTACAACTCTAACAAGAAAACCTTACGTGCTACAATTTTCTATTTGTCATTTTCGTATTTTGATAGGTCCATTCTATTAGATTATGCTATTCTGATTTGTGTTACAACAAAAAAAAGTTTTTTTGTCGGCCAGTGTTATAAGGACATATTTCAATAAAATATTCTCCGATACAACCCCGTTAGGGTTTTGTACAGTACAGTTTATATTCCATATAAAACAGCTCATACTGTAATAAATCACCCTTCTTACTCTATCCGCATCTTTCTCGGAAACAGTTACTACCCACCTGTTAATTAATAATAAATAATTCTAAATAATGTTTAATAGCCGATTTGTAATGAAAAGGTTCGTTTTATGCAAATTATTTGCATCATCGCCCAAATAGGCATTAATAACAGAATTCGCTTTAATTATGGAAAATATGCAATATACATAAATGCATAGGCTTACTAATTACATATTTAAGCCCATTGATGGTGGTGCATTTTTAATCTCGGTTTACGTAATCATTATCAAAACACTATTACGCGTATGAAGTGTATATACTTCAATACATAATTATGAAAATAATTATTATTACATTATAATTACTGAATTCCGGCAGATGCGAGTATTTCAAGAGCTAATTAATATCATAAATTGTTGAGTAAAACATTCATACCTACAGCACAGGCTATATATATTCTAAATAGTCTAAGCCTTTGGCTATTTCGCAATAAATTTCTCTCTTGCCGACGCGCCTTCCGCACCTACGAACTGCCGCTTCTAGCGGTAAGTCGGCAGGTCACTTTGCAGTGGTTAGGTATGCTGTGTCTTAAGATATTAAACCTACGTGTTTATGGAGCGTTGTACGCGGTGTGCAACAATAGAGAATGTGAAACAATAGCAATCCTGGTTCAAATTCTATATTTTTGCACACCGCGTGCAACATGTAACTTTTTGGAGATAGTTTTGGAAATGGCTTCTTAAGCTAGTCCTTCTTACTGCAGTATTAATGGATGTGACGTTGACATAAATAGGGAAAATGTGTCATCTTTTTGAATTCCTCAAGATCCAGCCTGTTTAAAGAACTTTTAACACATGCCAGATATTTGCTGATAGATATCCAGATAAACAGAAACCGTCATCGAACAGCGTTAAACAAATGTTGGAAAACTATCAAAATGTTGAAACCGTGAAGACAAAAATTAATTAAAGAAAGCCTATTCCCATTATAGTCTAGTCTACACAAGAGCACAACTTATTTTTTCAATAAATGTTGAAAATGTCCACCTTGTACTTCCAAACATTTTTTGCATCTCCGAATAAATCCCTCGTGGGTAGCCGCTCTAATTGAAGTTGGAGATAAACTTTCGAACGCGTCTTTTACCCTTGCTATACAGTCCTCTTTCGTTGTTACTGGATTAAAATAAACGATTCCTTATATCGTTCCCCATATAAAATAGTCTAAGACTCTCAGATCGGGGGAACGAGGAGGCTACAGGAAAGGTCCACTGTTGGCAATCCACTTGTCGTAAAATGTAGCTTGTAAAAAGTTAGTAACTGCAACGGTTCTATGTGGTGGGGTGCCATCGTGTTGGTAGAAAATTTGACTATGTTCTGCCAAAGGCAAATTGCTTCAATATTCGTTGTCCAACTCTTCAAAAATATTCAGATATCTTTCTCTTACAAAAGTTTAATAACATAATTTTAAGGAAAGAAATGCTTTGAAAATATTCATCGATTTATTGATTTAAGAAGAAACAAAATACATCAAAATTCAATTAATGTAATCTGAAGAGTGCTCAATAAAAAAAATATGATGTGTTACGGTATGTGGACCAGTATGAAGTAGTGTAGTGTGACCTGTATAAATAATTTAATTTTATTTATTTATGGTAATAATCCATTTAGGTAATAATACCTAAATGGATTATTCTTCATTAAAAAAGTCCTCGTGTTTAGGCAATGTATAACTTACCATTCAAATTTTCTTCGTAAAAATTTAGGTTTATTATTCCATCATTCCTTATTGCACAAAATACATTAAATTGCCAGGATTCTTGAAAGTTCCGCGATCTTAACTGCATAAGGATTCGAATCACTCCAAAAATGGGAATTGTGTCTATTAAAGCGGCCATTTTTAGTACATTTTGTTTCATCGGTCCAAATTATATTGTCCAAAAATCGAGAGTTATCTTGTACCATTGTTAAAATAAACTCGTAAAACTGTACTCTTTTTGGCAAATCAGTGTCTTTTAGATGTTGAACCAATGATATTAAATAAGGTTGGAAGTTATGTTTTAACAGAATCCTGTGCACTGAGTTCCTCGAGATTCCTGATTTTCTTGCCACGTTTCTTAGGGATGTCATTGAATATGCTGCAAAATATCCCAGAATTGCAATCTTGACATTTTCATTATCAACAATGGGCTTCCTCTTATTAATTTTTGCCTTGACGTTTCCAAGATTTTTATAGTTTTCCAACATTTGTTTAACGCTGTTCGGTGACGGTTTCTGTTTATCTGGATATCTATCAGCAAATATCTGGCATGTTCTTGTTAGAACTCTGTTAGATTCCCCATAGATAATAAACAAATTCAAATAATCCTCGTGTGTGTAATTTAATCGCCTCGGCATGATTATTAGTTTAATAATTATTATAATTACTTTAATAATTAAATAATATTTTAGTAGGTAATTGTCAAACGACAATAGATATTACGTTTCTATAGTAACCAATTGGTTTTGTTCTCGCCAGGCCTCCCTATCATGGCCAACTAACAAGAAAACTTAGAAGCCGTCTGCCATTATTAGAATAAAAAAATGTTAAATTGTCAATAACTCAAAAACTACAAATTTTTGGAATAGACAAGTTTATACAAGGTCACCCTTATTTTAAGTGTTAAATAAGATAAAATTATAAAAAATGGGGTTTTCTATTTGAAAAAAGTAACTTTTAACGATTTCTTAAAGTATATTTATAATGTCAGTTTTTGATCACCCTATATTTATTTATTATAAAAATATCAGAACAGGCCCCTAAAGTGGATCCTTTTGGACAAGGAAGCCATCCGCAAATAAGTAATAGAGACTTCGATAAGCAGATACATATTTATAGTTATGTCTAGACCTGCAAACGTCATTTTTTACATAAAATTCAAAATATCTCAAAACAGTTTACCTTAGGTATAGGATATTATACATAAAATATACCTAGAATTTTTCGAGGAATCCAAAAATTCGATAATATACAGGATGTTCTATTTAAAAAAAGAAAGTTGACGTCTACTTCCGGTATAACCTGAAGTGCCGCCGTCTTGAAAATATTTTGCACGAATTGCCCCCATTGACTTTAGTTAGCTGCCAAAATTTCTAATTTTTCCAAAGCCTACTTTCTGAAAAATCGATCGCCGCAGTTCGTCGTGGGACACCCTGTATAAATTTGCTTAATATTTCGAAAATGGTAGTTCGCAGCATTACGCCACTGGATTCTACGTAAAAAGTTATATAACAATCAGGTTTTACCTTTTCGCTAAGTTGAAGGATAACCGAGGTACGAGGGGGGTTCCAAAATGCAATATTTTCAAATTCACCCTGTACCTCAGAAATGACGCGAGCTATGAAAATTTTGTTTACGGCATCTTCACGAAAAAGTAACACAGTATTGCGAAAACCGCAATCCTGTATAGTTGCAAATAACCAAATATCCCGCAAAAGTGTTGAAAATTCGACACCCTGTACGAGACCATTTCTAAAGGGCTTCAGGCTTTTTCTCAACGTAGAAAACTAATTATTTTAGAGAAGCAAAATTTCGAAAATTGGACACCCTGTCCTATCAACAATTTGTGTTACGTTAATTTCTATTATATGACCTAGATTATTTATAGAATAAAAGTTCTATATTGAATTGTCGACATTTTTTAGAAAATATAACATTTCGAAACGAAGTATCATGTAATATAACTTTATATTTCTAGTGCTATGAATGGCTTTATTGCCTCCAGGGAATATGCAATAAAGTTTCTTAGAAAACAGTAATATTCTAATAAAGAATCTGCTAGATTTTCACGTCGTTTGGTCTAGGGTGGGCGATTACAAATTAAGTTATGAAAAACCAGTCACCTTATATTTCTACTATTCCTTTTAAGTTCAAGTTTCATTTTTGGATTAACTTTATTCTACCATATTTGTATTATCTTTATTTCTACGCCTTTTGTTTACAATATTTTTTTTGTTATTTATTTACTGTTGTTACAGTTAGATTTGTCATATATGTCTGTACATAGGGCAGTAGAAATTCAGTAAAATAAATCTTCGCTTGACACTTTTTCATTTTTTTTTGTATTATATCATTTGTGATATCTAAGTCATTTTAACCTAATTTATAATTAAAAACACTCTTTTATTCTATATTCAGGCTTACATTTAACATTGATACCTAAGTTACAGAAATAATGCTAGTTTCAAAAATTTCTTGTCACGAATAACCGGAAGCAAAAGTACAAAATTAGAATCTTATGTTAAATTACTTTATTTTTGATAGAGCCAATGTAATATACTTTCATATTGTCCTGTATTATCATATAATTACTGTTTTATATATAAAATTCACTTTAAGATATTCAAATTAATAGGAATTAACATTTTTAATACGCTGTGACTCGAAGACTGGGTCAACAATCATATAAGACAAACAAATCAAGGTAAAATCTAAGTGACGTATGTTTCTGATAAGATAATCTAATAGAACATTCAAAAATCTACCTGTATATAGTTTTCTTGCGTTAATATTCTAAGATTCAATTTGTTTATATCAGTTAGTTCAGGAGAATTTTGATGTTTACGTGTCAAATAGCATAGTTCAAAACCACATGCTTTCAATCGATAGAATAATGCAGCCGAAATAAGCATAGAAGTGGAAGTATTTTTTGTCTCTTTTTCTTTCTTATTATAAGTCCTTGATTTGACGTATCGGCGAGCTAATATTACTAATTTAGATGGTAATTCTTTGGTTGGACAAAATACAGGGTAGCTTGGATTAGATGAGGAGTAATAATATATTTTCATCTCTTTCCAATACTCATGGATATAAAGGCTATTTTTGTTATACACTGAACTGGAATTTGACAAGTTAATATTTAGTTTAGGAGATTTATTGTACCAACATTATTTTGTTGATACTGAGAAAAGTTGTTTTTTTCAAACAATGTTTTGGAATGTAGAAAAAGATAATAATATGTAGATTTACCGTGTTTGGTAATATTGTATGATGGAAGCCATTTTGTGTACGTGAGAAGGGCTAAGGAAAAGATCTTTCTTTTTAGCACCAAGTCTCATTAAGGACGGAAGTGTCAGATGTTCTGAATTTTTTTTTGATTGTTAACTAAATTCCATTCCAAATGGGAGATTAGAAGGATCCGATTTCACGAAGTAAAGTTGAATATTATGGTTTAGAAAGTTTTGGGTTTCAACTTTACGGCCTACATGGCGATTTTGTCTTAATTACTTCCACGTGCCACTAACATCGGTCATCTTAACATTGGTACCTTCGTAGCTACAATAAGGTAAGATTTTGTATTATATTGTCATATATGTTGTGTGCTGTTTTGCCTGTCTGGAATTATATTCCAAACTTTGTTGTGGAGATTTTTCTACATAGGGCAATTCTTCTTTCAGGGTTTTTGTATAAGGTTGAACCTTTGAAGTTCATTTGGGATTATTTTGGAACTTTAAAAACAAACCATGGTATGGTTTCCTATCTGCTAGTTATGTATGGAATTTGGACCTTTTCTTTTGATGGAATAGACATGGTGTCTTGGATACGGTCTATGTAGCGGAGCTGTAGGACATAGTGATCACTGAGGAACACTTGGATGTTACCTGCCTTGCCACCATTTACAGTCTACACTAGTGACTAGAGTATTCAGCTAAGTAGTAGTATAATATTTGGAAACTTGACATGTAGCACTATTTCTGTTAATTAAACTGTTTATGCATATTAATTTAATTACTCGTACTCGTGTCACCTTGGCTAGTATATAGCATACTGTGCAGAATTTCTGTAAGGTGAAACGCAGCCGGCTTCGTAGCGCTACCTAATTACTGCAGTTTTATTGGTAATATCTAAGACATTCAAATCTATGTAATAGACATTTTATAGATATTTATTGTGCTGCCACTCAGCGTGTGGCTAATCAAAATTTATTTTTTTTAAATATTTAACCCTAACCATTATCATTTGTAACATAATTATTTGTTTTAACTAGAAAAAAAAATCATTTAAGGGGAGGAAAGAAACTTACTGGGATTCTAAACTGATTATTTGACCTAATTATTCTTCATATTGTGTAATCCAAATGTTATTAATCTGGAGTGGTATAGATAAAGAATAAGCTTCTGGGTTTTGTTTTTACGTACTCCAAATCAAATAATTTAGTTGGGATATCAGTTACAATAAATTTAAATTCTTGTTGGGGAAAACTTAATTCCTTCACTTCTTGTTGGGATGCTATTAAGCTCCCTGGTGGATGGAATTGAGTTAACAATAATTTTTTTTTGTTCAGTACATTTTTCTTTAGGATAAGTCACTGAATATTGTGAATTAACAATAAAAGTCATTTGTTTCTAACGTTTTGGTTTTCAATTGATCAAGATAAGTCTTTACCAATTGATAGGGGTTAGATTCAATGCAACTTTTTTTTCCAAGTTTTATTTAACTTAAATTAAAACCTGGTGGCGCTCAACTTAAATATTACACGTAAAGTAATAGATTGTGATATTGAAGTATAGGTAGAGTAACGAGAAAGAAGAATCCAAACCTACCCGACTAGAGCTAGCAATAGTCATCATTAAGAGGTAATATTGAGTCGATATTAGGTGAGTGTATTGCGTCAGGTGACTAACATATCTTACTTATTTACCGCCTTCCATCATATTGGTAAACCATAACATTTCAGTTGGGCATCCTTTAAAGGTAGAAATGTTAGACTGTGTAACAAAATAGGACGATTACTTAGTCGATGCAATATACGTACAATCTTTAATACACATAAGGAGGTTGGAAAATGTTTGCGATCCCCGAAAGATCTACCTTTTTAAAAAGGAGGATAATATAAAATTTCTTGCTTTTGTGAATAATTGTATGTGGGAGAAATAGGAGGCTCAATATCCGCTTGGCATAACAAACATGAACAACGTATTGCAAATAAACAAACTGCTCATTTTGCTGTAGCTGAACACCAACATACCATTGGACATATCATAAATGTAAAAGCAACCAGGGTTCTAGCGTCGGTTCCAAACTATAGAGAATCTATTCAAATTTTCAAACCTCTAACAAAGGCGTGAGACGTCATCACACTTGAAATAAAGCCTTAAGTTATTAAGAAAATATTCAATATTTTATAAAAGTTCTGTTTCTATTGAATAGTTTATAAATAAAAGCTTATTTTTTAAATATTTTTTTACATTTGTTTTATATACCATAAAAGTTACCGCAACATTTCTATCAATTAATTCAAATGTTTAACTAATATGACTCTTCTCGTTTTAAAATGTAAACAATGGAAATAAATTTACTAAATTTCACGTGACCACTTTAATTAGATTTTTTTTAGATTTAATTGAATATTATATGTATGCGTTGATTTTCAAGCGTATGTAACATAAGTTTAATAACACATTTACAGTAAAAACAAACAGCAACAAGAAGAAACTAATTAAAACATTTTTTCATGCCTCCGGCCTTGAGTAAAAGCGCGAGCATTAATTTATAAATATTAAAGTCCCCTGAAAATTAGAAAAATACATGCCGATACAAATATTTGTATAAAATCAACATTTCAATATTTACATCCCACGTTTACCATTTTAATAAAACTTTGACTGAAATAACATATTTATTTTTATAAAAAGGGTTTTTGATTTTTCAGTTACACGTATACGTAAATGGGCGGATAACTACAAAATTTGTATTTAAGTAGATTCCACAAAAAATGGGCAACATATATTTTTATTGTTGCTAATTAGTTTAAAAAGTTAATTAGTTACACAGGCCTGCATAAAATTTGTGATCAAGCTATTTTAATTTTATTCGCTTAATTAGGCCTTATATTTAACTTAATTAATCCATTTTTGTTTCTATCACGTATCTACAGGGTGTCCCATTTTGGGTACTTTTGCGGGGTTTTTTCGTTATTTTTATAGATATAATGTTGCGGGTTTCGCGACAGTGTGCTAATTTTTCGTAAAACTAAAAATAGTGAACAAAATTATCATAGCCCTTTTAGTTCTTAAGATACAGGGCTAAATGTTGCATTTTCAGGCACCCCTCGGATCTCAGCTATGAGATAACTTATCGAAAACGTGAAAACTGTTTTTTATATAACTTTATTTATCCGAATTATTATACTGGGTCAGCTCAAAAAATTATCGGACCCTACTTTATTTATTTAAATGGAACACCCTGTATATTTATAGACTATAAAATTTGTCTTTTTTTATCTTTTCAAACACATATAATAGTATACACTTTTTCTCAGAAACACGCAAATAAATGACAATTTTCTGAATATGCATAATTTAATAGGCCATCAATAACAACAATAAACAACTGAAAGTTACATATTGCTAACGGAAATACCTGAGTTTTTTAATAACAGTAAGTTTGTAGCAACAGTTTTATAGCATAAAGTAACAATATAACAAACACAAAAAAAATAACATTATAAAAAAATAGAAAAAACAAATTTTTAAATTGACGACCATTTTCTCTAATGCAAAATTGGCACATTTTTGTAGTTCTTTGAATAGCGTTAAAAAGAACCATTGGTCTCATTCGCACATTTCGAAAGGCTAAATGAATTGCCTATCGGAGTTCTGCTATGCCGTCATATCGTGTTTTATATACTTAATTTTGTATATTGCCCCATAAAAAAAATCTGAAATTGAGACATTTGGAGATCGTGGAGGCCATCTAACAGGTCCGTTGGTACAGTGCTTCCCCAAAAAAAATTACAAATCATCTTCTAAAATGTAATTTTTGAAATAGGAAACCATTAATTTAGTTTATATTAAAAATGCTAAAATATTATTTTAATTATCAAGCCTATAATAAATGCGGCCTTGATTCCGACCCAGCTACAACAGAATATCGAATAGAACCTATGCGGCCGGCTAGCTTCTCTGCAGCCACGTCTGTATGTTTGATTTCCATGAAATCGAGCCAGAGGTTATTGAACTTTACAGCAGATACATTATATACCGTAGTTTATAACGTTACTAAAGAAATTAATGGAGAGAAAAAATTAGTTGCTCAAAGCTATGATGGAGCTGCAGTGATGGCAGGACAATTAGGATGTCTGCAAGCTAAAGTTCGAGAAACTTTCCGAAGTGCTGTGTTTGTCCATTGTTTTGCTCATAAATTAAATTTAGTTTTATCCCAGTCTATCAATCACATTAAATAGTGTAAAGTATTTTTTGTTACTTTAAGTGGCATGGCTGCTTTTTTTTCCAAGGCAACAAAACGTACAAAAACTTTGGACTTTGTCCACAAACGATTGCCCAAAGTAGCTCCTACTAGGTGGAACTATAATGGAAGACTTGTGTTAACAGTATCTGAAAATCGTGAATCATTGATTGAACTATTTGAAAATATAATAGAGAATAAGATAAATAGTTCGAGGGGGTTTTTGGACTGTTTGAAACGAGATTTTAATTTTAATTATTTTATGAACATATTTTCAGAAATATTTCCATTCTCGGACAATGCTTTTAATATATTACAAACTAAAACAAATGATATTGCTTTTTGCCTAAAAAAAAGTGGATGATTTGAAGTCCATGTTAAGCCAAAAAAGAGATGACTTTGACCTATTGGGAGAAAACGATGACGTTAAATGTAGAGCCACAAGCCAAGCTTCTTCGAACAGAGAAGGTGGTAGATGTTCAAACATCATACAAACGCCTCTTTTATGAAATAATCGATCAAATTCAGCAACAAATAAACTATAGATTTAACTAGCTCTGCAATTTTGATGCATTTAAAGGAACAACTTGTCCAGAAGATGCGTTTAAATTTCTTCTTCTTCATTATGCCCAGTTCTGACAAACTGATGACATTAGCGCAAAAAATAACGCTAAGGAACTAACGCAATTTTTAAAAGAGAAGGAATTGGAAGATGCCTACACCAAAGTGTCGAAATTGTGTGAATTAGTGTTGACAATACCTGCCACAAGTTCATCAGTAGAACGCAATTTTTCAACACTTAAACGTATAAAAAATTTCGTGAGAAATTCAACGGGGCAGGAGAGACTTACTTAGCATACATCGCTGTTGTTCATTGAAAACCTTTATTTTACGAATCGCCCGGATTTCTTTCGTGTCCCGCACTTTATCTCAAATATATGAATAGAAACCAAAATTATCCTGACTGTTTTCCAACCCCATTCATTAAGCTTCAAAATTTTTCTACGCCAGGAGTGAATTTGTTGCAAAACACGATACGAATGTTGTTCTCAAGCACCAGATGTAGGTGGCAGTTTTGATAATAGCACTGCCTGATTAGATTGGCCAACAAATTTTTAAATTAAATGAATCTAAATTGGTTTAGCGATGTAATAGTACGAGGTGCCTTGTATAAAGCAAGTGTGGTTTTTTCTCCAGCTCGAACAAGTCTGGCTTTATTGACGACGGATTGTTAAATATATTCAAAACATCGGACAAGCCCCTTCTAATATTTATTAACTTTACACTTTGTGCTTTTCCTTTGCCAAAAAATGTCGATGTAGTATTATTATTACATCCAGTGAATGCGTGAGCAAATAATAGGTTATTTTTACAGTTATGAAGGACTTCCGAGTTCTGAATATCAAGAAAACTATATGCCCTTTCCTTGATACTTTCTTGAATATCTCTTGAAAATCGAATATTTTTATCAAAGAGCAATTATGAGTATGAGAAGGTCGACATCCTGTCCCACGACAACTACCGTGTGATTACTATAAGCTCCCTTAATAGCTGTTTGGACAATTATCGTATTAGCATCATCTATTACAGAAAGAGTTTGAAAACCGGCACATTCCAATTTTTCCTTCAGTTGATTAAATAATTACGAAATTGTAGTGGCGGATTCATGGTTTAAAACTATTTTTTGGGTTTTTCCGCCTTAGAAAATTGGAAAAAAATAAAAAATAAAATATAAATACCCTATAAATTGAATAGATAGTCTTAAGTTCTGGGTCCACTGTGAAGGTACCCGAGGAACGACACTGAAAAATGTTTGTTTTCTGGACGTTTCGAGGGAAAGTCTACCCCCGTCTTCAGCAAACCTACAAATAAAATACTAAAAGCAGAATATGTCTTATGTTTCGTATCAGAAATATAACCAGAATGGCTAATCTCTGACAAAATGTCAATGAATGTCAATTTAAAGGTGTTATTTTTAATTGTAAGAATAAGGTGCGAAATAGGTGTACCTAGAGTATGTTCATTTTAATTTATTGTATTTTGAGGTGTTTACTTCAGTATTTAGCAAATTTAACCAAGTGTTATTAAAACTAACGGAACAAGATGCTACACAATTATCTTTATTTAATAATATTAAGGCACTTTCTTTTATTTTACGTTTTTTGGAACATGGTTCTTTTGCTAAAATACTAGAAGTATTCCAACTAATTTTATGTTTGTTATCTAATGCATGTTGGCAAATGTTCGATTTTTGAAATTCCCTATTTTTTATGTATGTTTGGTGTTCTTTAATTCTTTTGGCTAATGGCCTAGAGGTTTCACCTATGTAAAATTTATTGCATTGACACAAAATTTTATAAATAACATTTTTTGTATTTTCTTTTTCATTGCTAGGTTTTGTTTTTGTAAGTTTACTTCTAAGTGTGTTTTAAAGATCGTTCTGATGTTAAAACGTTTACCTATTCGTTTTATTTTATCTGATAAATTAGGTATGTATGGTATAAAGAGGTTTGTAATTGGTCTATTTTAGATTTTTTTGTCTTTTGGATTCTCAAATTCATAAAAACATTTTTCAACGAAGTCATTAGGATAATTGTTTTGATTTAAAACATCTTTTATAAAATTTTTTTCTTTGATAAACAAAAAAATATTATTTATAAAATTCCGTGTCAATGCAATAAATTTTACATAGGTGAAACCTCTAGACTCTAGACCTTTAACCAATTCAAGAACACCAAACATACATAAAAAATAGGGAATTTCAAAAATCAAACATTTGCCAACAGGCACTAGATAACAATCATAAAATTTATTGGTATGCTTCTAGTATTTTAGCAAAAGAACCATGTTCCAAAAAACGTAAAATAAAAGAAAGTGCCTTAATATTATTAAATAAAGATAATTGTGTAGCATCTTGTTCCGTTAGTTTTAATAACACTTGGTTAAATTTGCTAAATACTGAAGTAAACACCTCAAAATACAATAAATTAAAATGAACATACTCTAGGTACACCTATTTCGCACCTTATTCTAAGAATTAAAAATAACACCTTTAAATTGACATTCATTGACATTTTGTCAGAGATTAGTCATTCTGGTTATATTTCTGATACGAAACATAAGACATATTCTGCTTTTAGTATTTTATTTGTAGGTTTGCTGAAGACGGGGGTAGACTTTCCCTCGAAACGTCCAGAAAACAAACATTTTTCAGTGTCGTTCCTCTGGTACCTTCATAGTGGACCCAGAACTTAAGATTATCTATTCAATTTATAGGGATTTATATTTTATTTTTTATTTTTTTCCAATTTTCTAAGGCGGAAAAACCCAAAAAATAGTTTCAGTTGATTAATTTAAACGTTATTTATTAGCCAGATTGCCCAGTAATTTTTTTTTGTGAATCGGGAACAGGCGTCTTTTCATTAAATATTATTTCAAGATACATTCGTTTTAAAAGTCTTTGCTGTCGTTCAATGCTTTTTGTACTCTCCATATTTTTAGAATAACCGTCAAAAACTACGATTACTCGTTGACCGTACCGTTTTTTTATGAAATTAATATAAGCGGTACAGATGAATGAATGAATGAACTAAATTGCCGCCATGTACAATATATGTACGTTCACCGGAATCAACAGGGCCTTCTATAATGTGTTAAAAATCTCATAGAAGGACGATTTTTTTGTTTTCCGCATCAAGCTGGTTTCGTTAAATAGTGCAAGAGGTATCTTCGAAATTTCATGCGTAAAACACACCTCTAAATCTTGTATATCAACCTGAATTATTTCCTCTCTTATTGTCACTAAATTATTTTTCGTAGATACACACTTAGCCATATCTGCTCGTTTCACTTTCAAGCTTCCACATTTTGCATTCTCGGTAAGTAACTCATCAAGGGATTTCTCGCCAATTTCTCTTCGTTTATAACAATTAACTGAGTCATCGGCAACAAGCCTACTTTGTAAAGAAATTAAATTGTGTGAACTTATAAATGGAGAATGCTATCTCAGTCATAGAGTAAATTTTATAATGTCTTCTTCATCCTTTTTAACACTTGCTTCCCGTAGCTCAACATGTTGGTAAAAGCTGTTCTAACTTTCGATTCTGCAAAATTTTTCCATGTTATCACACACATGATGCGCAACAGGAACTAGTGCATTAACACAATAAACTGTCATTGAACTGGTTGCTGAAATGTTTTCTAGCTTAAAGAGAAGGAGATGCAACGTGTGTTGGGTTCAAAACCCTATTGAAAGTTTAGAGATATTTAATTTTCACAGTTTGATGATGAAGTTGATCCAAACTAAAATCTCAAATGGTTACGCGTACGCAAGACTCTTTAATTTAATGTCGCAAATTCAGAAATTTAGTCGCCGAGTCGAGTCTCAAGTCGCCCAAACTGGCTACACTGCAGTGAACAGCAGAGAATCGAGCATCGCGATAGATTTTGTAACTATTTGGGATCTCTTTGTTTTAGTCTTTACCATCATCAACCAACTTTAAACCTCATTTCTGAGATTAGGGCTCGACGTAGGAAAAAAATGTATATAACATAAAAGATACAGAATTTTATAAAGAATAAATTAAATTCTATTCAAATTCTCCGTCAGGATAACGGGTTTTGAGATAAGTTTAAAAAACTAGCAGGAAGTATCATTAGAGGGTAGTTTCTGAACCGAAAGGGGGTGCCATTATTATTTCTAATTTACGTCGACTAATATAGGACTATCAATATAAGATTTATATATAGCAAACAAATTATAAATCTACCTATTTGTTCTGAATCAAGATTTTTATTCCATTATCCACGAGATGATTACAACATTATGTTAAAGGCTTCCCCGTTTACGACAATATATATATATATATATATATATATATATATATATATATATATATATATATATATACAGTGTGTCCCAGATTCGTTTCTCTATACAGGGATCTCGGCTCGTATTATACCTTCAGCAAAGGTTAAATGGGGAAAGTTTTAGAGGAAACTTATTGCATTCGATATCCGGCTTCAGATTTACGATCGATCAATTGTTTTTGGAAATATAAGGAACGGTAAATTTGACAGCTGCCAAAATGTGACATTATTCGGACACATTTTTAAGACAAATAAGATGGCGTATACGACACGTCTTCATTGTTTTTTGTTAATCCGCAACACGCCTCAACTTTCATTTTTCTTATGGCCGCCATATTGGATTTCTCGATTTTTGGAAAGAGCTTAAAATTTCCAGTCTAGTGATATCTCACAAGTGCATTAAAGATTTTAGTATTATCGAAATATTACACTTCCTAAAGTTAAGTTTCAGTTTTTTCTAAGGAGGCCATGACTTAAAGTAATGTTAGCTCTCAATGCTTTTCTAAGGAGGCCATGATTTGTCTGTAACAAAATTGCATTTTGACTTTGACGTTAAGTTAAATAGTTGAAAGTATCATAGCTATGTTTTAATAAGTAGTAGGTATACTTTTATCCCAATAAAATCATAAATCTGACACATAAATTGTCAAAACCTATAGAAAATGGACGGCATTCCGTATTCAAATGAAGAAAAGGTTGACATGTTAGCTCTGTATTTGGAGATGTACCCCGAACCACGGCAACCTCATAAAACCCAATTCAGGAAAATCGTAGTTAATTTAATTAACCATAATCCCTTCGAACAACAGAGAAGCGGATACAATAATAACAATGAAAATCGAGACAGAAACATTTTACAAGCTATCAATGAAACGAACAGGAAACTAATGTGCTAAAATCAACAATACAGAGAGTTTTAAAAAAGAATAAGTACCATCCATACAAACCCATAATAGTACAAGGACTTAAGAAAACTGATTTTTCAAGACGACTACAGTTCTGTGAGTGGTATACTAGGAGATGTAATGAAAATCCTGATTTTGTAAATCATGTCTTGTGGTCCGATGAGAGCAGGTTCACGAATTGTGGATTCTTTAATAGGCACAACGAAGTGGCAGAGAGACGTCTACAGATTAGATTTGGAAGTAACGTTTGGTGTGGGATCATTGGTAAGTTAATCTAGCCAAACTTTTTTAAATAGGCACCAAATGATGGTCAAATAATAATCTTTTTTTTTCGTTTAGTTCTTTAATGATACTAAAAGAGTATAATCTAATAAAAAAAAAGTAAAACGTTCTACTCTAGTCAGTCAACTTACTTTTTTGATATTGTATTACATTTTTATTCAATCATTTTGTATTGTAGTTTCGCAGAACCTATAAAAATAGAATTGGGTTCTATAAATTTATTAACACTTTATCTAAATTATCTGCAGATTTAGCTAATTCTCTAAAATTATTTTGATTGTCTGAATTTAATGATTTATTATTACCCGGGAAGACTATTTCTTGCGTTATGAAAAAAATAGCATATTAATCAAATGTCGAATTATTTTTCGATTTTCATTATGATTTATAGAAAGGCGTTCAGCTGTATTTCCGAATAATTAAAAGTTTAAAGCGCAAGGGGTTTGTTCTTTTGATATTTTATGTTTTATTAAGGCACGGTGTACTTCTTTAAGACTATTATATCACTGAAATAAATTAATTTAGTATTTCCGAAATTAATATGCAATACCAACAAAATAATTTATTACGGCTATTACTTCCCGCTAACCAAATATGTTTTTCTTTGTCATAATAAAGCTGAATAGGTTTCAAATGTATACCAGCTCATTCATTACGGGATGTTTCGATAATTATTTTTAAAAAGAAAATATCTACTTTTTAATAAAGATAATTTTCCCTTTATAATTTATAGTTTCTAGTACCACCCGGCCGACCCTGCCGCCCTTGACTGTTGGGCACCTATTTATAAATTATTAATCATTTCAGGAAATCGACTTATTGGACCATTTTTGTTTGACTAAAACCTAAACGGGCAGAGGTACCTAGAGCTTTTGCGAAACCAGGCTGTACCAGCCTTACGAGCTATTCTAACGGAAGATGAATTAAGAAGAACTTGATTTCAACAAGACGGATGTCCGGCTCACAATACCATTCAAGTCAGGAACTTCTTAAGAGAGCAGTTTGACAAGGGAATAATTTCTTTAAATGGTCCAATATCTTGGCCTCCTAGATCCGCTGACCTGTCGCCCTTGGATTTCTATCTCTGTGGTCACACGAAGAATGAAATCTATGAATCCGATCCCCCCGTCACCATAGAAATCCTGAGACAAAGAGATCTGGACACCTTTAGAAATATTAACCGAAATACACTTACCAGGGTTATACGAAAAACAGTCACCAATTGTCAAAAATGTCTCGATGCAAATGGACGTCATTTTGCAGATTTATAAATTAATGTTACCCACTTACAAAGTAGTTAAAGCTCATTTAGATTTTTTAAGTGGGTATTTACGTTCATGTTGTACTAAAAATTCAATGCGTTCAATACATTACTTACTTATTAATGTAATCTTGTGACAAATAAATCATGACCTCCTTTAAAAACATTGAAACCTAATTTAGGAAGTGTGATATTTTGATGACACTAAAATCTTTAATGCACTTGTGAAATATCACCAGACTGGAAATCTTAGGCTCTTTCCGAAAATCGAAAAATCCAATATGGCGGTCATAAGAAAAATGAAAGTTGAGGCGGGTTGCGGGTTAACAAAAAACAATGAAGACGTGTCGTATACGCCATCTTATTTGTCTTAAAAATGTGTCCGAATAATGTCACATTTTGACAGCTGTCAAATTTACCGTTCTATATAGTGGCGAAAAACGAAATCCGTCATTTTCGATTTTTCGCCGATATTTCCCAAAATTATTGATCGATCGTAAATCTGAAGCCAGATATCGAATGCAATAAGTTTCCTCTAAAACTTTCCCCATTTAACCTTTGCTTTGGGATAATAGGAGCCGAGATCCCTATATAGGGAAGCGAATCTGGGACACACTGTATTCCGGATGACGGAAATTTTTCCATTTTTTATTACTGTATTTCAAAATTGTTATTCTACTAATCATCTACCATTAAATTTATACATAACTCAATCAGTTTAGCTATTTTAAAAATATGTACAGTACCCGGCTTAATGCAAGCATTCTATGAACATGAGATAAAAAAGATATTACTTAAAAGCTTGTGGTAAATTTATTTATAGTGTAAGTAGCTCCACTATTGCATTCCAAGTTAAGCAAAAATTCTACAATGCTTTATTCTATTCTAAAGCCATATCAAAATAAACAGAGCAAAATAAATAAGTAACCTTGTAGTGTATTATTGTTATGTTGTATCTGGTAAGCAAGATACGATATTCGTATTCTTACCGGTTCTTGGATTGCATAAGTGGATTCACTTAACAGAAAACCCTCAGAAATTGCCTGAAAAAGACAAAATATTAAATATACAGGAAAATTCATATAGTTTAGGTTTGTCAAAATATTTCAGGTACATAAACGATTCTATTAATCGATACTACGAAAGCTTTCACGGATGGAGTCAATTAAAAAATCATTGTTGTTGCGTTTTTTAGACCGTGTCAAATTGAAATTATTTTCCGATGTTTCGAATGCGAATGCACCAGATATCTTCAGGAATCTTTACTACACGAAATTTAAAAAAAACAGTCAGCTTTGATGAGCAGAGTTCAGGTAAAGTGCGGGACACGAAAGAAAACCGGGCGTAGTCAATCCGTTTAGGAAGGTCGGCCAAGAAATCTCTTTAAACCAGAGGTGTCCCGTCGTTCTTTAAATAATATGGCACTCCTTTTTGACTATACGCACTTCAGATAATTAAAAAATGTAACTATGCTTCATGAACCTTTATCTACATTTGTCTATTTTCTTTCGTGTACCGCACTTCTATATCTCTTTTGTGTTGCAAAAACGGCGAACTTTCTAATTTTAAAATGATTTAATTTTGATTTTTCTTGATCGATTTACCTATAAATATATTTTTTCTTGAGTTCTGTCATTAACCGTTCCCGGGCTACTGTCTACGTCCACTATTATTGGACTACCCAGTATAGTGATACACGATTTACAAGTCCAGATTTTACAAGGGCAGCCAGCATCAGATCCAGTGAACGAGATTTATCAAAAATTTTAATTTATGCAGTTCGACTTTGGGCTACTCGCGTATGCCAAAAGTGGCCGCCTGTCTCCGTTTGTCATAATACTTTATACAGGGGCCCTCATTGTGAAGTACTATACAGGGCGTTTCCTAATTGCGTGCTGATGTTAAAGAGGGTATTTTTATGTCGTAAAAGTCTTAACTTTTGAGATACAGGATGGTAAAGTTTAAAAATAACTGCATGAAATTTGATACAAACGGTCAGTTTTGGCATACCCGAATAGCCCAAAGTAGAACTGCATAAGTTAAAATTTTGATAAATATTGTTCACTGGAATCAGTGCTGGCTCCCCTGCTATAACTACATTGACGTGTTAATTTTGGAAAAATATGAGTTTTGTAGTTTTTCAAATATTAATTGCAATATTAGATATTTTTTGATACCCGGTATTGAACAGAAAATTAATTATTTTGAAGCAGTTTATTGACAGCTACTTTATGAACAATTTTACAAAATATATGAAAAAAACTAAGCCATTTTTGAGGCTGACGGCTGTGATTCTAATGGTTCGATTCTTCTAAATCGTTGTCTTCCTCTGAAAATGATGAGGTTTCGTCGTCACTACTTGAAGATCCCAGTGTGATAAATCATCAATAACCGTTTCAATTTTGCCATCTACTTCCCAGTATTTATCTTCAATAGAACGAACATGTTCAACATACGATTTCCAATTTTCAGCCGATTTTGAGTCAATCGCTTCTGATGTTATTTTATTAAATCTTTAATTGAAAGTTCACCGGTGTTGCGCTCTCGAATATATTTTTTTACTCCTGCCCGTGCAAGTTCAATAAGGTTGAGGTCGCACATGTATGGAGGCAGCCTTAAAGGTGAATGACCGAGGTTGCGTAAAAGACCGTCAATTTTATACTTTTTTTCTCTAGGCTTGTTGGCTGATATTACTTTATACAATTGATACTTTCTTCATGTTGGATCACATACAAGTTTGTTCGATTTAAGCCACCATATCATATGAGCATTTGTAGAATATTTAGTTGGCACTTTATCTTCTACGTGAGAATGATAAGACGCATTATCCATTACCACAACTGATTTGGAAGGAATGTTTGGTAGAAGCTTCTCGAGCAACCACTTTTCAAAATTATCTCTATTCATCTGTCCATGATAGTCTCAGTTGTTAGTGCCGACCGAAAAACTAAAGCAGGACCTGGAACAAATCCGGCTTCTGAACCAGCATGAACTATAATATAATAAAGCGACTACTAGAGCAGATTCCCTGAACAACAACTGTAACACTTTGACTTTGCCAGCATTTGTTCACTGTCATATCATTATTTACCCAGGTTTCGTCTAGATACGCAATATTGCGTCCTCTTACCTATATTGCCTTACAGTTGATAGATATTTCACCCGCCAGTGAAAAATATTTGGTCTCTCAATGAGCAATTTTCGTTTATTTTGGCACATGCGCCAAACAAAACCATTTGATCGTAAAAGCTGATTTAAGGTTTTATAACTGTACGGAAAATCTGTTTTGTTCTTTACAGCACGAAGTAGGGGTTTGCAGGTCGTAACCTTCTTCAAGTTTATATAAAAATCCTCTATTATTCGTCGAATTACTTGAAAATCACCATCGTCAATTTTATCTTTGTGTGATAATCGGGGTCTTTTTTACCAGGATATTTTAAAGGTGAAGTAGTACATGAGCGATCATTATGTTCTCTTTGAATCCTTCTTACACTACTTTCCGAAACACCAGTGTAAAATGCAACGAGTTCTGTTCGATTTTGAATTGGAATAGTCAAACTATTATTTTCAGCTTTTTTAGTACAGGCCTCTATAACGCTCGCAATAACTTCACGTGCACCGTTTCGAATTGTTTTTCCTCTTTTGCTCGACATCGTTACTTCGAAATAATAATTCAAATTCAACGCAACGCATTTATATAGAAATCAAAACAAATGCTCGAAATGTATAGGCGCCACTGGAAATAGCTAGAACCTTCTAGCGGCAAGTGCATGGAGACTCTAGGCACATCCCGATTACAAGTGGACCAGTGCGAAATTTGCTAAATCCTCGATTAATTTTCCGTACCGCTTAGCTGGCGCACTTTATAGGCAAACTATTACAACAAATAAAATAACATAAAATTTATTTGCGTACACAAATTTTACTTTTCCGCTTACTTATGACTATGAACCTTTATTTTAAGGACCGCCCGGTTTTTTTTCGTGTCCCGCACTTTATTTATACCCGACCTGTGCCTACCGACGCGACGCGACGCCTGACTAAATGTGGTAATGGGTTTCCACCATGTAATTATGAGTGATGATAAGAATAGTTATGGTGGAGAAGTAAAGCATCTGGAAAACCATGTTGTCAAAAGTTAACTTTTATCCACAAATGTAGGCAATTGTTACAAATTAAGGTTTGAAAAGAAATACTATTCGTAACTGTTCATATCTGAAATACTGAAATTTATGATTAATATTCGCTAGCATTCAATATTTATTTATAACAAAACGTTATATAGATAGACTACTATTGTTATATCAATTTCAACTATTCTAAATAGATATGCAACATTCGGCAACCATGTGAGAATCTGACAGTGATATGACTTTGTATTTACGTGTTTAATACATTTTTAAGGACGCTGCCCTCAGTTGTGAAGATATATTAAAGAAAATAGTCTTAAACTAAAAAATTCGGAGAATTATACAAAAATTCCTGTAACCAAAAAATATTTCCTATATAATCTGCAGCGTCAGCAAGGGAATAAATGGTTTTCAAAATTCATGAATGAGAAACTTACTTCTTACCAAATTTTAATGAGTAGGTACGATAAATACGCATAAAATAGTTAGCAATAAAAGGTATTTTCAAAAAATATATTTGATATTCCTAAATAATACTTTTATTTCCAATCTACTTACAGTTTTCAGTCCATAAATGAAACACAAATTAGAATATAAAAAAATTACAAAACATCTTCTAAAATGTCCATTAATTTAGTTTATATTAAAAATGCTAAAATATTATCTTAATTATCAAGCCCATAATAAATGCGGCCTTGACTCCGACCCAGCCACAATAGAATATCGAATAGAACCTATGCGGGCCGCTAGCTTCTCTGAAGCCAAGCCCTGTATGCTTGATCGAGCCAGAGGTTATTGAACTTTCCACCGGCTGTTTGCAATTTTTGCATTTCAGTCGCGTGCTTTAAGTGGTGGCGGAAGCTATCGTTGGAGTAGGTTCTCTGTTTGAACGGCTATACGTGTGTTGTGTGATACGTACGTCGCGTCGTGCATGGTGCGATATGGAAGACAATAATACGGACGTGGATATGCAAATACCGTCAACTTCGGCTGTCAGTAACAACGTTGAATACGTTGGAGAATTTAATAAGAAGAGTGTGTGTGAATGTGTGGTGTATGTCTTAATAACAAAGGGATTTTCAAGATTAAACTTCGCTGATAAGCTTTAAATATTCTCCAAATGAAGGGCAAAACCGCGTATGAAAAATTTAACCACAAAAATGCAAAACTGTATTAGACATTTTTATCCGAAAAAACAATACGAACAATTTAAATGGTTAACAGGGTGTGAAAATATAAGTAAATTATTTTGTTGGCCGTGTTTACTTTTTGAAAATGGAAAATGTCTCTGGAATAAAAATGGTTTTTCCGATTTAAACAATTTCCATAAAGCTGTAAAAAGAAACATTATGTCCAAAGCGCATTTACAGGCCGTTATAAAAGAAAAAGTCTTCGGCAAAACCAGAATTGAACACGCCCTTAATAAACAGTTGGAAATTAGTCACCGCCAACACAATGAACTAGTCGATAAAAATAGGCAAATATTAAGAAGACTTATCGATGTTGTTTGGACAGCACGAATTGGGATTTAGAGGTCATGACGAAACAAGAATTTCTTCAAATAAAGGAAATTTTCAATATTTACTTAGTTTAATGGCTAAATATGATGATTGCTTAAAAAACCATTTAGAGCAGTCTAGTGTTTTTCGCGAAACGTCGAATCGGATCCAGAATGATTTAATTTGCGCTGTTGCAATATGTAGTAATATATTGCAACAATATAATAGAAAATAATGAATCGTGGGACTCAGAAGCAATAAATAGTTCGAGGGGGTTTTTTGACTATTTGAAACGATATTTTAGTTTTAATTATTTGTTGGACATATTTTCAGAAATATTTCCATTCTCGGACAATGTTTTTAATGTATTACAAACTAAAACAAATTATATTGCTTTTTGCCTAAAAAAAGTGGATGACTTTAAGTCCATGTTAAGCCAAAAAAGAGATGACTTTGACCTATTTTGGGAGAAAACGATGACGTTAAATGTAGAGCCACAAACCAAGCGTCTTCGAACAAACAAGATGGGAGATGTTCAAACATCATACAGACGCCTCTTTTATGAAATAATCGATCAAATTAAGCAACAAATAAACTATAAATTTAACGGTTTAAATGATTTTAAATTCCTCGAGCTCTGCAATTTTGATGCATTTAAAGGAAAAACTTTTCCAGAAGATGCGTTTAAATCTCTTCTTCTTCATTATGGCCAGTTCTTCGACCGAGTGTTACTGCGATCTCAACGAAAAGTGATTTACGAAACTGATGACATTAGCGCAAAAAATAACGCTAAGGAACTAACGCAATTTTTAAAAGACAAGGAGCTGGAAGATGCCTACACCGAAGTGTCGAAATTGTGTGAATTAGTATTTACAATACCTGCCACAAGTTCATCAGTAGAACGCAATTTTTCAACACTTAAACATATAAAAAATTTCGTGAGAAGTTCAACGGGGCAAGAGAGACTTTCGCATACATCGCTCTTGTCCATTGAAAATAAACTTCTCCAAAATAAGTCGGAGCATCGACGTTTTTATGATGACGTCATTGATAAATTTTTAAAAAATGAATTGAAAAGAATCGAATTACATTACAAATAAGTAAGTTTCTAAAAATTGCTTCCCTTTCTTGAAATTTCACCGCACGCCCCTGGTGGATTCATATTTCACAAACATACATTTCTCCACAGAAGCAAGAACTTTTATATACACCTTGTGTTTTGAAAGTGTACAACATCTTTTGGAGATCGGAAGTATTGTCCAATTTTCTATTTATTTTCATTGTTTCGGTCAGCTACGATGTTTCCGATGTTAGAGAATCTTGATTAGGAATCGAAATAGCTATAAATGCTGGTAAGTTAACCGATTTCTTTTGTGCTGGATGGTGGTGGCAATTTGATTTAAATATCTATTTTTATGCGTCGGTTTTCTATAGACAGAATGTTTAGGATATTCTGTACCATTTTCCTTCCTTTGAACAAATAAATCTAGGAAGGAGATTAATTTCCAATGTTAATTTCATATTATGATGTTGTTGATTAAGGTTGTCCAGAATTGTATGTGGGAGAAACAGGACGCTCAATATCCGCTAGACTTAAAGAACATGAACGGTATATTAAAAAGAAACAAATTGTTCATTCTGCTGTAGCTGAACACCAGCATATCACTGATTATATTATAAATGCAAAAGAAATTAAGGTTCTAGCATCGGTTCTAGGATTTTATAAACAAAAAATTAGAGAATCTATTTATATATTTAAACATACCAAAAACTTTAATAGAGATACGGGTTACACACGTGGAAATCGATCTAAACTCAAGTTGGGTATAAAAGCTCCGTTGAATCTTTCCGAGCTTATTCAGTGTCAAGATCTCGTGGAGAAGAGATCTCTGAAGATGCCTCGTGCAATCGACACGGTCTAATCTATGATTTCCTAATTGACCACAACCGTGAAAGCTTTCATTCTATGTTAAGCACTTTTATAATTTAGGTGAGTAACCATTGTCCTTCATTTTTTTTGGGTCCAACATAATATATTAAAAAAAAACTGAAATTGGTGTTTTACATATATCTCTCATTTTCCAATTCCAGCTTTCCCTTCCGGAATTTCTGCGAAACACTGAGTCCATTATCTCTTGATATCACAAGTTTATGTATCAAACAGCCTCACTTAAACACTTTTACCTAATTTCAGCATCAAAACCTCGGAAAAAAAACGGTTTCCTCTATAAAATAATATGAAATAGGAAAAAATTTTTTATTTAAATTTGTTCGATCATTGTCAATTGCAAAATAATTGATTAACTATGTAAATATCATTTCTCTTCTTGCTCCTACGCTTTTTATTTTATTATTTATTATTTTTTATTTATATTTTTATGCGGGGCACAGTGGTCCACAGACTTCGAAAAAGGGAGTCCCAATAAAAATTTCCACCCCACAATCAACCACAATACAGGGTGTTTTATAAAGTTCTCCCGGCACTAATGGAGAATATTCTTTAGATCATTTATTCGTTTCAGATATATGGGGTGTTAAAGTTATTTTTTACGTACCTCGTACATTTCAAGAGATAACTTATTTAAATTTTGCACACAGTGTACTGGGATTAATGTCTACAAAATGGGTATAATCCTATCCAAATTTTTTACTAGGAGAACTTAATAAATTTTATCTCAATAGTGCTTTTAATAATTATATATATATATATATATATATATATATATATATATATATATATATATATATTTATATTTATTTACCAACTATTTATTTAAAATTATATTCATGTATATCATGCACCTTTACAAACCTATATAAAAAACACTATTATCAATTACTCACTATCATACTATCATCATTAATCACTGTTATGAAGAAAAACAAGGCGTCTCTGGTAAAACGTGACAAGTACAAATTTAATCAACTTCGCTAGCGGGTACTTGAAGCAACGTGTTAAGATATATTAGAGAGTTGTGACGTATTCTGAAAATTTATATTCGCGCCTTAAAAAAATGTGCATTATTCTCTGTCGGTACTATCAGCAAATTATCAACGATGCATTGCGATTTTCTTTTATACACTCATCTTCCCAAGAGTTGCAATTAGCAATCAAAAATCATAAAAATAGTAAAATATAAAGCCTGGGTTATAGACTGAAAAAGTTTGCACCTCGCGTCGTCCGTTTGAGCTAAGCGTTTACGCTGGTTCTTAGCCCGTCTTATAGATTGAATATGTTGACTTTCCCGTTTATCCTGTTTCATAACAAGACATATTGGCTTTGCTATAAGGCAGTCGCCAGATTGCTCTCCGCCAGAGGCTTAGTCAGAGCTGGGGCAACCCTCCCAGATGATTTACACCTTATTCCAGTTTGGAGACGTTATCGGTAGGATATCCGGATGGCGAGCTCTAAACTCCCGGATACCCGAAATCTTTAATAAAATACTTCTTGATTTTTCCTGTTTTAATTTCTGAAATGCGTCTTGGCTTCCACTGGTGCCCCTTGAGAGTACTTCTGATATCACGAGATGACCGTTTCTTTCAAGCTATTCTTTGTAGAACTGCGGCAGACGAACGGGATAGAATGCAGGAACAACTAGGCCTCACACGTTTACAGCGTCTGCTCCCTTTCTAGCGGGGTCGTTAGTTTCCACACTGAGCTGTTAAATTTCCCGTTTCCCGCGAAATAAAGCAGCAAAACCGAACACGTGGAACCACTTATGTTAATAACATAGAGGTCTACATTCGACGAGACGAACCGGAAGACTGATTGAATATGTTTGCACTTTGCGACGCCTGTGCAATTTTGTCTCACTTATTTTTAAGTTTGTGTGCGTTTTTTTTTAATTTGCTGAGAATGGATAATCAAAATCATAGCAATAAAGCCTAGTAAAGATTAGGCATTGTGGGCATTTAGCTAGCTTTACAGCTGCAGCACATATTGATATATTGAAGAGAAGGCAGCAAAGAAGGTAGTGAATTCAGCCTGTTATTTGGAGTAGAAATATTCAAAAATCCTACTAGTGTTTACTTAAAATTAAAGATAATGACAACAAGCAGTTTTTTTGGACGAGGATATTATGTGTACATATATTAATGTCAAATTTATTATTATTATTATATCGACAATTATGCCTGAAAAATAATTTGATTGACATAATTTGTATTGGTATTGCAGCGTTTCATCATGATGTCTCAAAATTCCAAGCGCCTATCAGTATCTTTTACCTTTCTAGTTTCACGAAATTTCTGGTTAATTTTAATTATGGTAGATTTAGTTATCGGATATTTGTCATTAAAAATACTACAAAAATCTTGCATCTTTCGCATTCTATCCCCATAAGGTAATTCCGGGTTACATGCCCCACCGGTACAGATGCCCCGATCGGCAAATATTCGGGCTTAATCGTTAGTTGGCGCCATAAGTATGGTGGTTGTTTACTTGTGTGTTTAGCGAGAGGCACAATTAATAATCCAATAATATCTCTTCAATCGTGAAATATTTAAGAAAAACAGGTAAGAATTGATAAATTACTACTATGATCTAATTTAGGTGAGCACATATCGCAGCGAAAAATGTTTTCGTTTAATTTTTACAGCTGTATTCTTGAATCCTTGTTTGAAAGGGTCTATTGGCTTACTTTAGAATATAAAATGGTTGACAAATTCTTTACTGGTGCATTTTAATATACTGGGGCATCTCTCCCGTACAAAAAGGATAGATGGCCAAAAATAATACGGGATAGATGCCCCATATGAATGTTTGTATTTTGTAAATTTAGATAGTATATTAATGACTAAATTTTATTTTAGATAATATGCCGAGCCGATACAAACGAAAACAATCTGCTAAGCCAAGAAAACAGTGGCGTGAAGAACATTTAGTAGCTGCTATTGAGGCTATAAATTCTGGTGAGATGGGCACTAATGAAGCTTTAGCTGCCTTTGGTGTACCATCTAGAACGTTACGTCGGCGCATCAAATCAGGAATTACCAGGGATCTTCCTCTAGGCCCTGAAGGATGCTTAGGCACTGTAAATGAAAAACGACTAGTAAAACATGTACAGAAATTGGAAAAATGTGGTTTTGCGCTTGATAGAGACTCACTTAGATCCCTTGCTTATCAGTGTGCTGAAAAATTGAAAATTAAGCACAGATTTAATCGTGAAACACAAATGGCAGGCTATGACTGGCTTAACTCGTTTTTGCGACGTAACCAAGAAGTGAGTGTTAGAGCAGCTCAAGGATTGTCTATTGCTAGGGCAGAAGGTATGGATCGTACGGAAGTAAATAAATTTTTTGATCTGCTTAATGAGGTTTACACGGAATACAACATGTTTGTAAAACCGAGTAATATTTTTAACATGGACGAGACCGGCTTTCAAATCAACAACGAAGCCGGAAAAGTTATTGCAACTAAGGGAGCCAAAGATGTCCATGTACTCAGTTCAAGTGAAAGAGGTGAGAACGTAACAATAATAGCTTGCTGCAATGCCGAAGGCAATTTTATACCACCAGTGCTCATATTTAAAGGAGTAAGAGAAAAGCAGGAATTTAAAGATGGACTTCCACCAGGGTCAACAGTTTTTATGAACAAAAAGTCGTCCTATATCTCATCAGACCTCTTTCTAAAATGGCTTCAAGAACATTTTGTTCCTAAAAAGCCTCCTGGTCCAACTATTTTAATACTCGACGATTCATCCCATAGGAATTCTATGGAAATGCTCAACTTCGCAGAACAAAATGAAATAATTTTAGTGTGCTTACCAAGCCATTGCACCCAAGCCATATGGCCGCTTGACAGATCATTTTTCCGGCCCTTAAAACATTTTTTAAGAAAAGAAGCCAGACAATGGATGATAAATCACCCTGGGAGACGTCTTACTCGCCTGCAAGTTGGTAAAATCATAGGAGCTGCATGGGGTAAAGCAGCTAATGTTGAAACTGGTGTCTCTGGGTTTCGGGCATCAGGAATTTTTCCACTTGATCCGGCGGCCATTCCTGACCATTTTTATCACATTTCGGATAATATGTCTCAACACAGTGGAAAATTCTACAGGTAAAAAGAGCTCTTCTTTAAAGGAACATCAAAACCCAAATTCTGTTTTAGAGGCAGCCCCGGAAAAAGCTCAGTCCGACAAATCTATTTTAGAAAAAGTTAGCGTAGAACAAGAACCGGTTCCAGGTACAAGCTCAATGATAGTACCAGATGGTGTTCATCCAAAAGAAACCCCTTCAAAATATCTGCAAGATATTAGTCCGGTGCCAATTCTTCCAAAATCAATTAAAAAACGAAAGAAGCAATCTACCGAAGTTTTGAAAACCGAAACCCAAAATCAAAAAAAAAATATTGAAGACGATTTTTCCTCCTCGGATGATGAACCACTTGCTGTTTATGTAAAAAAGGGTAAAAGGTCCCCATCTACAAGTTCTGCTAAGGAATCAGAATCTTGCATAGAATGCTGGGAAAATTATTATGAAACAACTAACAAGGCAGATTGGTTAAAATGTTTGGGATGTGACAAGTGGTTTCATGAGACGTGTACAATATATGGGGACCACTGCGTCACATGTGGACGTGAAAAACTAAGGGCTGCAAATCATGACCGTGCCAAGAAAAAAGTATTCTTATAAACTGAGAGTCTTTGTCATATTATTAGAAAATAAGTTTAAGTTAAAAATTTCCTGTTATTTTTAATAATCTTATTTATGTATGTTAAGATGATAAAAATAATGAAAGTTCCTTCTTTTCCTTTATGAGGCGACTCTCCCAGAGTGGGGCACCTTACCCAAACTGCAAGGGCAACTCTCCTCAACTGCCGGGAGAGATGGCCAAAAAAGTTGTTTTTGTTAAAAAATTTTTACAAAAAAAAAATAAAAATTTTAATTTTTTTAAACATGTTATGTCGTGTCTAAATAAATATGTTATTTTTTTATCATAGGCTTTTTAATTTAAAATATTATTTGAATTTTTAATCACATATTTTGCTTAATTGAGGCATCTAACCCTGATTTACCTTAAACATTTAATATAATAATTAAAATTTCAATTCTTTCAGTTTCAGCTAAACGATCAATTTTTGTAAATCAACAAAACTGACATTGTCAAACATATCAGGTAACTTTTTGTGTACAGGTATTTTAATAAAAGGAAATACATTATATTATGGATTTTCATAAAAAGTTTTCTTAATAAAAAGTATCGAGAATTTTACGTAAATTTTGAAAAAGTTAATATATATAAAATTATTTCCCTTTTATAACAGAAAAACGGTAAACTTGGCACCAATGCGGACATGTTGTTGGATCCGGCATAATTTTATATCTAAGTGTACATATTTTCATTAAATTTAGATAAGCGGTACCTGAGATATGTTGCTGTCTGTATGATGTTTACCTGACATATAGGAAAACATTAACCGGTCTTATAATATACCAAAAAAATCATCCAGGTAAGGTGATTTTAAGAATATACAATATATGCAATATTAATTGAAAGGTAATTGTGTAACATCTCAGAAAATTTTCGATTTTTTAAAATCTCATTGCCGAGAGCCGAGAAATCGAGATTCTTATTGTTTAGATTGTTCTTTAGCTTCAAAGAGTATACCTATGTAACATTTTAGTTTTTATACCCAGATTTCTAAACACACAATAGCGTTTTATTGAAATCAGACTGAGCCTCATCCTTTCTTACCTTTTCCTTTCTCTAATCACTTCTTTATCAGTCTTTTAATAGAAAATATGCACGTTTTTGTTGCTACATTTCTCTATTGAATGTTATGGAAGCTTTATATATTATGCAACATTTTTGTTTATGGGCGATAATGGTATTTTATATATATAATCTGCTGGACAATTGCTTTCGAGCGAGGAAAATTTCGCCTAAGTTTCAAGCTCGATATTTTTGGAACCAGACCAAATGTCACCCTTCTGATGATATACCCTACGATATCCTGGTTTATTTTCAATAAAAAAAAACTAAAGTAATGTGGTGTCCAGTGGCATACTAATTATCGCCTATTTTCGGAATAATTTATCAATGGCTCACCGATCTTCACGTTTCTTAAAGGTGCATAATTTTAAAAATAATCTTTTAAAGTTTCATTTGTTTACTTCACTTTAATCATTGATATATTGTTAAGAAACCAATTCCTCAAAATTTTGATATTTGCCTTTGTTTTAAAAATATCGTTTATTTTACATAACTATAACAATTTTTTCAAATTTTTCGTTGTAAACCATCTTAAATTTTTCTTACCGGTAAATTTTATTAGCTATAGAAATGAATGATTATTAAAACCACTGGAAAACTTAAAATATTCCGAGCCGATTTTGGTGTTGTCAGAGAAAAACCGAATTTTTTATCACCTGCTGATTTTCTTGGTAGCTTTATTTTTAAAGATATTTCAATTCAAAATTCTTCCATTATGACAGCAGTATCAAGAAATAAAGTTAATAAGTGTAAATTATAATCTCTGCCACACAAAAATTGTATAAAAAAGTAAATTCTTTTTTTAAGTTAACTTAAAACAAACAAATGACAAAATACGATAAGTGAACTAACTAAACAAAGTGAACTAACAAACTTAACAAACTAAAGTAAGTAAAACTAAAAAAATTAATGACTAAATAACGACAGACAATTTAAGTTATTTAATTAATGGCGTGCAGGCCCTCCCCTCACGTTCACAACCTCTTTGTATCGCCGTGGCATGGTGTCAACTAAGAGGTTAATGAACGCCTGAGGGATATTTTGCCACTCTTCTTCTATGATAACGGCCAACTCGTCCAGCGTTTGGGAAGCATTTTGGCGTAATCGTACCAGTGACTTAAGCCGATAACACACATGCTCAATTATGTTAAGATCAGGAGATTTTGGTGGCAGGTGTAACTATTTTATTTTATGTTCCTCCAAAAACTCCTGAACAATTCTTGCTATGTGTGGTCTCCCATTATCGTCAACCATGATGAAATGCTCCCCAAAATTTTCTGCATATGGAATTACAATATCATTTATTATTTGTTCCGATAAATGACGGCGTTAACGGTACCCCGCGAAATGTATAATTTGGATCTGCCGTTATATATCACCCCGACCCAAACATTTAACCCTCCTCCTCCAAACGCTTCCTGAGGAGCCATGTTCTCATCTTCAAATCGCTCCCCAGGTTGCCTTCATACTAACACCTACCATTGGAGAGTATCAGATTAAACCCCGTTTCATCACAATTTCGTCACTCGTCTTGCCAAGCCAATTTATCGGTGATCCATTCGACACGGTGTCCCCTATGATTTGGCAAAAGGCAAACTCATTTTGCCCGCCTTCCTGCTCTAAAACCAAAAAAAAGAAAACAGATAATTAAATCCAGCAAGCAATTTACCTTAAATTGTTTCGATTTAGCATTCTTCTAACAGTCCTGTTAAACGCCACCATACCAGTTTGTCTTCTTAGGCTATCATTTAAAACTCTAGAGCACGAAGTGTGAAGGTAATTGTGAACCTCTCTTAATAGAGTTCTTGCTGCCCGTGCCTCAATTTTTCTAGGAGCTCCACCTTTGTGCACATAGCGGGCTTGACCGTTCAGGCGAAAACGCTATTTCAGGTAATTTATAGTGCTGCAGCTTACCGAATATATTCGAGCAACATCTCTTTCGGGTAACCCTTCATTTAAGAGAGGAATACAATTATGAATGAATTAACCCTTTTAGTTTCGCCTGTCAAAGTTTATTTGTTTGTTTATCCGTTGCTCTGGAAGCGTTAGTAACTTATTTTTTTCCATGGCACATTCGAATCAGTTTGTGTACGCAAATAAATTTTATGTTATTTTATTTGTCGTAATAGTTTGCCGTTTTACCTATAAAGTGCGCCAGCTAAGCGGTACGGAAATGCACTTGCCGCTAGAAGGTTCTAGCTATTTCCAGTGGCGCCTATACATTTCGAGTACTTGTTTTCATTTCTGTATAAATGCGTTGCGTTGAATTTGAATTATTATTTCGAAGTAACGATGGCGAGCAAAAGAGGAAAAACAATTCGAAGCGGTGCACGTGAAGTTATTGCGAGCGTTATAGAGGCCTGTACTGGAGAAGCTGAAAATAATAGTTTGACTATTCCAATTCAAAATCGAACAGAACGCGCTGCATTTTACACTGGTGTTTCGGAAAGTAGTGTAAGAGAAATTCAAAGAGAACATAATGATCGCTCATGTTCTACTTCACCTTTGAAATCTCCTGGTAAAAAAAGACCCCGATTATCATACAAAGATAAAATTGACGATGGTGATTTTCAAGTAATTCTACGAACAATAGAGGATTTTTATATAAACTTGAAGAAGGTTCCGACCTGCAAACCCCTACTTCGTGCTATAAAGAACGGCTTTTACGAAATATTTTTTACTGGCGGTTGAAATATCTATCAACTGTAAGGCAATATAGGCAAGAAGGACGCAATATTGTGTATCTAGACGAAACCTGGGTAGATAATGATATGACAGTGAACAAATGCTGGCAAAGTGAAAGTGTTACAGGTGTTGTTCAGGGAATCCGCTCTAGTAGTCGCTTTATTATAGTTCATGCTGGTTCAGAAGCCGGATTTGTTCCAGGTGCTGCTTTAGTTGGAGACTATCATGGACAGATGAATAGAGATAATTTTGAAAAGTGGTTGCTCGAGAAGTTTCTACCTAACATTCCTCCCAAATCAGTCGTGGTAATGGATAATGCGTCTTATCATTCTCACGTAGAAGATAAAGTGCCAACTAAATACTCTACAAAAGATCATATGATATCGTGGCTTAAATCGAACAATCTTGTATGTCATCCAACATGGAGATAATATCAATTATATGAAGTAATATCAGCCAACAAGCCTAGAGAAAAAAAGTATAAAATTGACGGTCTTTTACGTAACCTCGGTCATACACCTTTAAGGCTGCCTCCATACATGTGCGGCCTCAACCCTATTGAACTTGCATGGGCAGGAGTAAAAAAGTATATTCGAGAGCGCAACACCGGTGAACTTTCAATTAAAGATTTAAACAAAATAACATTAGAGCCGATTGACTCAATATCTGCTGAAAATTGGAAATCGTATGTTAAACATGTTCGTTCTATTGAAGATAAATACTGGGAAATAGATGGCAACATTGAAACGGTTATTGATGATTTAGTTATCACAATGGAATCTTTAAGTACTGACGATGAAACCTTATCATTTTCAGAGGAAGACAACGATTTAGAAAGAATCGAACCATTAGAATCACAGCCGTCAACCTCAAAAATGGCTTAGGTTTTTTTCATATATTTTGTAAAATTGTTCGTAAAGTAGCTGTCAATAAACTGCTTCAAAATAATTAATTTTCTGTTCAATATCGGGTGTCAAAAAATATCATATTGCAATTAATATTTGAAAAACTACAGAACTCATATTTTTCCAGAATTAACACATCAATGTAGTTATAGTAGGGGAGCCAGTACTGATTCCAGTGAACAAGATTGATCAAAATTTTAACTTACGCAGTTCGACTTTGGACTATTCGGGTATGCCAAAAGTAACCGTTTGTCTCTGTCTGTCATATTACTTTGTACAGGGGGCGTCATTGTGAAGTACTTAAGAGGGCGTTTCCTAATTGCGTCCTAATGTTAAAGGGGGGTGATTCTTGGACCTTTTTGAGAAAAAAGTTTAATATGAACTGATAAAGTCTTAACTTTGGAGATACAGGGTTTTAAAAAAACATTTTTTTTAAATCCTAATTCTGATGCTATTATAGATAAATAACTGTGTAAAATTTGATACACGTCTTTTATGCATAAAAGGGCATTTTTTATTAATAATCAATTTTTGAAATTTCTACCAGTGGCGTGCATATGTAATTAACCTGGGTAAATCCGTATGCTCCTTAATGCATAGAAGACGTGTATCAAATTTCATGCAGTTATCTACAATAGCATTAGAATTGGGATGAAAAAAATGTTTTCTTTTTAAACTTTATCATCCTCTATCTCAAAAGTTAAGACTTTTAGGACATAAAAATACTGCATAAATTGAAATTTTGATAAATCTCGTTCACTGGATCTGATGCTGGCTGCCCTTGTAAAATCTGGACTTGTAAATCGTGTATCACTATACTGGGTGGGCCAATAATAGTGGACGTAGGCAGTAGCCCGGGAACCGTTAATGACAAAACTCAAGAAAAAATATATTTATAGGTAAATCGAACAAGAAAAATCAAAATTAAATCATTTTAAAATTCGAAAATTCGCAACACAAAAGAGATGTACAAGTGCAGTACATGAAAGAAAACAGACAAATATAGATAAAGGTTCATTAAACAAAGTTACATTTTTTAATTATCTGAAGTGCGTATAGTCAAAAAGAAGTGCCATATTATTTAAAGAACGACGGGACACCTTTGGTTTAAAGCAATTTCTTGGCCGACCTTCCTAAACCGATTGACTTCGCCTGGTTTTCTTTCGTGTGCAACACTTTACCTGTTGGCATTAAAATGATTGTTTTGGTTTGTTTGAGCAAAATGTTTACAGCTTTTGCCAAAAACGAAAAAGGATGAATTGAGTGAGAAAGTACCTGGGTACGCTAGTTTGTTTTTTCTGCGGTGAAATACGTTTAGACCTAATTTACTCTGTAAAGAAACTTGGCTCTTTTGAAACCCTTTGGGGGCTGAAGCTATAAATAAAGTCAGCAGGTGATAAAAAAATTCGGTTTTTCTCTAACCACACGGGAATCGGCTCGGAAAAAATATTTTAAGTTTCTCAATGATATTAACACTTATTAATTTCTATTATTGTAAATACCCTTTCTGAAAGGTATGACAATTGCTAATAAAATTTACCGGTAAGAACAATTTTAGATATTTTAAAATGAAAAAGTTGAAAACATAATTATGGTTATGTAAAATAAACGATATTTTTAAAACCACGGCAAATATCAAAATTTTGAGAAATTGTCAATGATTAAAGTGAAGTAAACAATGGAAACTTTAAAAGATTATTTTTAAAATTATGCACCTTTGAACGTGAAGATCGGTGAGCCATTAATAAATTATGCCGAAAATAGGCGATAGTTAGCCACTGAAAATAAACCAGGATATCGTAGGGTACATCAACCAGCAGCAAAAGATGCAAGATGTAATGTACAGGATGGTTTAGATGCTTAAAAGTTGAAAAAAATTGGAGGTTATGGAAAAAATCGATATTTTTAAAACTAAACTAGGTATAAAAATTTTCAGAAATTATTTTTTTTGCAGAAGATCATTGATTAAAGCAGCGCCTAGAAATTAAATTTTAAAAAAATTGTGGGAAAGTTACACACATTCAAAATTGAGATAAAAATCATGGACTTTTCTAACACCCTGTATTAGACATTTATTTCACAAAAAGTCAATCTATCAGCCCGTGAAAACCGGAGGGCGATATTTGGTCTGGTTCTAAAGATATCGAATTTATTTATTTATTTATTTATTTATTTATTTATTTATTTATTATCATTTCATGTCAATACAATGCAGTTTACATTCGTCAAAATACAAAGTGAAAATTAAAAATCAAAATTGAGGTACAATTGAATAAAATACTAACATATAGGCACTACACATCACAACACACGCTAGAAGACAATTAAAACGGTTTAAAGTAAAGCTAAAAAACAGAAACATACATTTAAAAAGAATTCAATATTTACATTTTACAAATTCACTAAAAGAGTAAAATGATTTTTGAACAAGAATTGTTTTAATTTTCTTCAAAAACGTATTTACTGGAAGATTCCTTATATGTTCAGGTACCGAGTTAAAGAATTTGATTGACCAGTATCGAGGACCATCTTGACACCTCTTCAATCGCCAGCATTGGGCAACCAAATGATCTCTCCCTCGGGTATGATGGTTATGAAGGTCTCTATTCGTTTGAAATATATCAATATTTCTTTTAGCAAATGCTAGGTTTTCCAGGATATATAGAGATGGCAAGGTAAGTATTCCCAGAGATGCAAATGCATCTCTACAGTCATCCCAGTAGCCAAGACGAGCAATGATTCTCACTGCCCTTTTTTGCAGAGCGAATACCCTTTGAGCCCCCGAGGAATGTCCCCAAGCTAGTATTGCATAAGACAAGTGAGAGTGAAATACCGCAAAATAGGCTGTTCGTAGAATAGGCAAGGACACACATGTTGAGAGGCTTCTCAGCACATATATGCCCCGTGCCAACTTTCTAGCAATATTGTCCATATGCGGACCCCACTGAAGTCGTGGATCTAAGGTGACTCCCAGAAATTTTGCCTCAGGCACAACATCCCCACACTCATCCAGATCACGCATTGCAAACACCATTTTTTTTGTTTTCTCCTTATTGAGTAGAAGCCGATTTGCATGAAACCAATGCTCGGCCTCAGACTGCGCAGCCACAGAACCAATTAAAGAATCCTCTAATGTACTTCTTGCAACCGAGATAGTCGTGTCATCAGCAAAGAGGGTGTATCGTACTATGCTATCATTAATAGGTAAGTCATTGATGTAGATGAGAAATAGAACAGAACCTAAAATTGAGCCCTGCGGAACACCAATGTTGATACCTCTCTCCGCCGATGTCACTCCATCACACTTCACCACCTGACTCCTGTTCGCAAGGTAGGACTCTACTAATTCTATGCTACTATCGCTAAAATTGTAAGCACAAAGTTTTTGTAAGAGAATGCTATGGCTAACACAGTCAAAGGCCTTGCTAAGATCACAGAAGAGGACTGTGTTGTATTGCCTCTCATGAAAGGCACTCACAATAGAAGAGGTGAGGTCAAGAATGCCCAGTACAGTACTTTTACCCTTTCGAAAACCAAATTGCTGCTTAGAAAACAGTTCATTTGTCTCAAAAAATGCAGTTATTCTTAAGGCCATACATTTTTCAAATACCTTTGAGACAACTGGCAGCAGGGAAATTGGTGTATAATTTTCTCCCAAGTTAGGGTCGCCCTTTTTGAAGATTGGAGTGATTACAGCTCTTTTTAGATTATCTGGAAAAATACTAAATTTAAAACATATGTTAATTAACTTTGTTAGAGGGGCTAAAATAATATTTTTAACTGTTTTTATTAATTTAACACTGAGGCCAAATATATCCCTACTGTTTTTATTTTTCAAGCTATCAATCACATCGCGGACCTCATTAAATGTCATGTCCCGAAATGAGAATGGGTTCTGTACCAATATAGGTGTAAAATTGTCCAGCGGATTAAAACCAATATCTGGAATATCCCGAACAATATTTTCAGCCATCTCAGAAAAATAGTTATTAAAATCATCTGGTGATAGAGTTGTTATGTTTTTGGGATTATTATGGATCTTTTGACCTTTTATAATATTCCATATACTTTTAGTTGGATTACTAGCACTGCCTATGATTTTGTCATTGGTGAGTATTTTTGCTTCCCTGATTTTATTTTTATATATTGCCCTGTAACGCTTATAATGCTCCTTACCTACATTACCATACTGCTCACTATATTCCCTCAAGAAGTTAAGTTGCTCACGCATGGCCATCAATTCGTCATTAAACCAGGTAATGTTATTGCTTTGGTCCGACCTCACTTTGAATACTTTCTCTGGGAATGAGGAGAAGTAAGCATCCTCCAAAATTGATAGAAATGTATTAAACTTCTCATTGGGATTCAAGTCTGGTGCTCCTATAAAGTTCCAAGACTCACCAGCCAGCCTATTATGAAAAAGAAATAGACCCCTTAGTGTTATAGGTCTGTAAACTCTCATGCTATGTACATAATTTTCTGCCACACTCAAAAGAATTCGTGCAAGTTGACCTTTGTGGTCTGAAATCCCAAGATCAACCACACCACAGTCTCGTACCCCCAAATCAGTTGCAGCAAACACATTATCCAGACAGAACCTCCCCCGGGTTGGCTCATGAATCATTTTCTCTAGACCAAAGCTGTTCATGAGGTCACAGAGTTGCAAAGTATCAGCATTTGTTGTGTTAAAGTGAACATTATAGTCGCCCATCATTATAATTTGTTTGTTTGTACCTATTGTTGTTAATATTCCCTCTACCGATGTTAAAAAGGTGTCAAAAGATCCCGAAGGAGACCTGTAAACACATAATATATATAAATTTAAGCTTTTGCTGTATACAAAACAATACTCAATACATTTATCAATATTAAAATCATAATCCACCTTTATGTCACTAATATCCAAGTAGTCTCTAACAAATATTGCAGTTCCGCCACCCCTGGATTGTCTTGAGGAAAACCCTCCAAGTTTATATCCTTGTAGTCTGAGAGTGTCCAATTCCTCTCTTTTCAGCCAGTGTTCAGTCAAACAGATGAAGTGAATTTCCTTATCAGCGAGAAATGCTTCTAGCTCATCCAGCTTTCTTCGTAATGATTGGACATTAAGATGAAGAACTTCTATTTCCCTCTGGGAAGACGGTTTGTTGTTGCCCTGTTCTGGCGCTGGATGTTCCGAAAATGGTTAATAATTATGCCTTTTGGCCAAATGTTTGGATTCAGATATTTTTCTGCCCTATCGCATGGAACAGAAAGTTTGAAAGAACTATAATATTTGTCTTTTTTTGTCTTCATTTTTTCGGCGTGGCAGCCACAGTCTAAATTCGGGTCCTGTAAGAAGGCTATAATGTTTTCAGAGGTCATGTCCAAAGCCAGACCCGACAAAAACAAAAAAGTTACCCTTACTGCTGGTTTGAGAGTAGTAACATTTTCATTGGCACCCTTTAGTGGTTCTGATCGACCATTAATACTATTACTAAGTCTTGGTTTGTTTTTGTTCAACTTCTTATTTCTAACCTCTATCCAATCAGTCTCTCGATTCGTGGTGTTGTCGTTACTTGTAGATCCGAGAACGGAATCTGTCGCAGCTGTATGTTCTTTTTCTCCAATCTTCTGAATAATGATTGTTGGTACATCTCTAATATTTTCCGGATTTACGATTTCGGATTCGTTTGGAGGATTTTTCTCAATTTTATTATGTGTTGCGATAGATGGCGCCACTAGCAATTTTGTATTTTCAGAACTTAAGATTTCGGTTTGAGATATTGAGTTATCGACCTTCCTTGTCATCACAATAGATGGCTCTGAAGGAACGATTTGTTTTTCCGAATTTTCAAAGATTTTCAATTTTTTCTCAAGATATTTTACCTTCTCTCGCAGTAATTGCCCGTTTTCCTCTAAAATTTTGTTTTTACTCTGTAGTTCTTTTACCAGGATTTTTAGAAGGTTTGTATTTTCACTTTCTTCAGGTCCATTGTTTACACTCTCAGTCCTAACCTTGCTGGATTCATGAATACAATCGGAGTTTTTCTGTTCTGCAGCTTGTTCCAAACATGCTGGATGGAACAAATTATTGCACTTTTCACATTTCACTACATTAACTACTTTCTTTTTGCAATGAATGCACAAATGTACTGTCTTTTTATCGGTTTTTTTAAGAGCCGAAATATCGCCCGACTTGTCACTGTCAGCCATATTGTGATATGGCTGATGAATGAAAGTTAGGCGAAATTTTCCTTGTTCGAAAGCAATTGTCCAGCAGTTGAGTTAGTTCTATGACGTAAAAACAATATTCAAGAACCAATAAAATTACGCTTGACCGTAAATTATTTGTTGATCCAACACTGCCTAAAATGCTACAATTTTGTGGAAAATTCTGTGAAGAATATGATGAACGAGCAACTAGAATCATGTTACAGACGCGACCGAATTCAAAAGCCTTGAATTAGGCGTAATTCCCGAGTACATAATTTCAAAACCCATTTTCGTTCTAGTCCTTGCAATACATTAAAGTCATTTATATTCCATTTTAGTTCCAGCTTGGAGCGTATATGCCTGGAAAATGTTGTATAGATTTATTGACTACCGAAGACCGCTATAAATGCGACGCTTTAGATTTTCGGCTTACAAGTGTACCTAGGATTACCATGTTTTCCCAAAATGGCATATTGAATGAATATGAAATGCAAATTTCGTCCTAAATAGAGCAGTAATGTGGCGCTATGTTTCACCTCCATAACCTGATACAAAGGGGCTATCTGATTCAACTCACAGTAAACAAAAATTTCATTACTTCTAATAAAAATTATCATTAAATAATAACGGCAAAAAGTATATAGTATATGAAACTTAATGTACTGGAGCTAAATTATTTTTTATTGATATTGTCGTATAGAGGATTTTTAGAAGCCAGTAGATTAACCCAAAATGTAGTTTTATATATCATATATAATATATTATTGTAAATTAGTTATGGGTTTTTTAAGTTTTAGGCCAGTTTATTTATTATCTCTTATTTTAATGAAGTAATTTTTAGCCATCTAGGGGAGAGCAACACGATTTTTTCCGAGACTAATAAGACTAATTTATTCTTTAATTTTACTAAAATTCTGCGACTTTTAAATTTTTACACCTGCTACTTATCTAATTTTCATATGATAAACAAATGTCGCGGTAAAATGAGTCAGTTTAACCTAAAAATTGTGATTCAATATGGCAATAGGAAAAAGGCAAAACAACACAATGAGTATGTCATTTTGCTTGGTAGTATGTCGTTTTGCCTGGTACATTTTGTTACAGATGGTTTCAAACTACAAAAGAAAAACTGATCGTCAGTCATGGCAAAGTTTACTGAATAAAAATATAAGTTGCGGCACTTGAACACGATTTACCTATTCCTCGCGTCCCGCCCCGGCTGATACATTCTGGGTAACGGTCGGGTCTCCAGCACATACACAGCTGGTCAGGATTCGTGATCGCGCCAGTTTGTTATTGTGCTATACAGGGTTATTCACGCAACGCGTTTTTGATGATGCCATTTAGATAAAAATTTCAAATTTTGGGATTAAGGTAAGGTCAAGGGGTACTTCTTTTTTGAAATATTTTCAACTTCCTGTCACTTCCGGAAGTTGGTATCAACTTGCTTATTTTAAATGGAACAGCCTGTATTTTATGATATTTTTGGATTCTAGGGAGAATTTTAATGCTATTTTATGTAGCATGTTCTATACCTAGGTTCAAGCGTTCTTAAGATATTTGACCTTGAACCGAAAATGAGCCTTCGGGGTACCAAATTTTAAAATCTCATATTTTTGTAAGTTTTGAAGATATAATCTTCATATTTTGCAGACGATCGGTAAATAATCTTAGGTTTCTATTCTTTTTTATTGAATTTGTCTATTTTGATACAGGGTGTCCTAAATTCAGCGGCAAACATTCACATTTTCAAAGCCGCTAAAGTCCGTTTTTTTTTAAATAGGACACCCTATAACTTTATGCACTATCAAATGTAGAATTTAATTTTCTATCGAACTGTATTAAGGTTCCCTATACCTATTCATAACCATTTTCGAAATAATTGGGTTTTATAAAAATATCGTATGTATTTGCTTAAATGTTTACATGTTCCAATAGTGAGCCATAGAAAAACAATTGAGATCCAATATCCAATATGACAGATGATTATGCGTTATTTATCGAAAGCTGTCAGTGATAAACTAAATCTTCTAAATCGAAATGGAAGAATACTCAAACGCTGATATTCTCAATCTATTTTATATTCATGGAGAATGTTATAAAATTTTGGAGAGAACGTGTCGTGTGTTCAATGAACGCCACCCAAAATTCAAGAGGATTGAAACGAACTTTTTGCGTTTTGGCAAGGTTAAAGTTACAAAAAATGTTCCGAAACCAGTGACAAATGCCGAGTTCAATACCGTCTGCAGAAAACGATTTGGGAATTTCTTGGCATAGGACATGCTACATAAAATAGCATTAAAATTCTCCGTAGAATCCTAAAATATCATAAAATATAGGGTGTTCCACTTAAAATAAGCAAGTTGATACCAACTTCCGGTTAAACCGGAAGCAACAGGAAGTTGAAAATATTTCAAAAAAGACGTACCCCTTGACCTTACTTTAATCCCAAAATTTGAAATTTTTATCTAAATGGCATCATCAAAAACTTTTAATGAACGGGTTGCGTGAATAACCCTGTATAGTGAGACAAAAATCTTTTATTTCTTTGACAAATATGAGCCAATATGCCTTTTAGATTTTGCTCTGTATGATGATTGTAAAAAACATGTTCTATCAATTTTGTCGTTTCTTCTGTCGGTCTGTATGTCTGTCTATTAGTTCGCGACAAAGCTTAAGTCATATGAGGATGACCTAGTAATATGCTAAAAAAAATTGTTACAGTGGTGTCTTATTTGGGGTTAAGATCCAGTAAAAAAACCAAGTCTTTTTTTAAATTGTCGATGTTTCTCAACTTTATTGTTGCATCCTCAGAACACATATAGATTCTATATCCTGCATGAAACCCATATTATCAGTCTTTATCTACTCCGTTGGACTGTAGATATTTCCCAGATATTAAGTTTCAAAATGGTTTTCGTTAGCGATCATGTTGTTGTTATGTTAGACTGGTGTATTATTTGGGGTTGAGATCCAGTAAAAAAACAACAGATTTTTTCAAACTGTCGACGTTTCGCTATTTTATTGTTGCATCCTCAGGACACATATAAAATCTATAACCCACATTATCTGTCTTTACCTATTATGCTGGTCCGCAGATATTTCTCAGATATTAAGTTTCTAAATGGTTTTCGTTAATGATCCTTTTGTTGTTATGTTAGAGTGGTGTATTATTTGAGGTTGGGATCCAGTAAAAAAACACTAGATTTTTTTTTAAACTATCGACGTTTTACTATTTTATTGTTGCCTTCTCAGGACACATATAAGTTCTATATCCTGCACAAACCCGTATTTTCAGTTTTTACCTAGTACGTTGGCCCGCAGTTATTTCCCAGATATTAAGTTTCTAAACAGCTTTCGTTAGCGATCCTCTTGTTTTTATGTTAGAGTGGTGTATTATTTGGGGTTAGGATCCAGTAAGAAACCAGACTCTATTTCTAAATTGCCGACGTTTCGCAACTTTATTGTTGCATCCTCAACACACACACACGCACACTCACACACACACACACACACACACACACACACACACATACACACACACACATATATATATATATATATATATATATATATATATATATATATATTATATCCTGCATGAAACCCATATTATCAGTCTTTACCTACTCCGTTGGTTCGTAGATATTTGTCAGATATTAAGTTTCTAAATGAGTTTCGTATCGTTTTCGGTCTTCTTGTTGTTATGTTAAAGTAGTGTATTTTTTGGGGTTATGAAATATCTGAGGACCAACGAAGTACTGATAATACAAGGCCCATTACCTCTATTAGATTACCTCGCTGAGCAGCTATCGGGCGAGGGGGGCGCGAGGGTGAAGCGGGGGTTGTGACGTCGATTGGCGACCCGGTCTGACAAGGCGGCCAGTTTATTGCTTATTCAGCTTGACCTTTTCGTTGCGATAGATTTCAGTTGTGTTTTTCAGAGTATTTTTTTACTTCCTCAAGTGAAAGTTTTAAGACATTTTCATCTTTCTGTGTACATATATGAATATTTTAAAAGACTTTTTACGTAAATTATGAGTAAAGTATGAATGAAAATAATTACAAATCGACACAACAACATAAACCTAGATGCCCCAAGACTGTCTGTAAGACAAAGGTTATTTATAACAATGAATTGTTCAAATGAACTGGCGAAGGAAAAAAAGGAAGCCATTCTGAAGTGGACTCCGCGAAAAGCTGTATAAAAAATGAGAAAAATTATCAACTGAATTTTTAATTTGTTACTGTTTAAGCATAAATTATGTGCTGATTTATTTCCTATTATTAAAAAGATGTTTGAACAGTTAAATAATTGTGTTTACTGCAAAAAGCATACCTGTAGTTAATAAAATATAGTGTGTATATAGTGTGTTCTCGGTTGATATCTTGGTACCGGTTAGAAACAGAGAAGAAATTTATAGTAGACTATTAAAAACTAAATCAGGAAAGTGCAAACAGCTTTTTTCTAATTTGAACCGTTTAGATTCTACAGCTGTTCAAAATTGAAAATCCCAAGTTTTTAAATATTAATATCTCGAAAAAAATTAAACTTAGGCCTATGGACAGTACATGAAGTAGACGTAGAATTCATCGTATATACTAATATTTATATTTAAACTTTTTCTCTATCTCTAACCATTATCACCAAAACCGAGAACACAATACTGGGACACCTTGTATAAAAAAATGTACATTTTCCAGGGTTATACAACTATTTGTCATGCTAAAACTTTTTACGAGAATATTTTTTGAAACTTTACAAACATCATATTTTTCATCAATTATCAATTCACTATATTTAAATAACATTTAAAACTGTAGTTGCAAAATATTAAATTAGTCCGACGACAAAATTCAACTCAATAATTTTTGTCTAAAGTTATTATTTATACTTTTGAAATACCCTGGTAGATAGAAATTTGTAGCGCGAAGCCGAACTACTTTTAAACAGCTCGGTAATAGGAGGCAGTGTCGATGGGGTTTGAAACTAGACGGCTCGCCTTTTATCTGCGATTTTCAAAGTGCTGACGGCCCAGTGCTGCAACTTATATTTTTATTCAGTAAACTTTGGTTATGGTCATCCGAGGACATGCATAAAGCAATTCAAGCTGTCAAAAAGAAAAAAATGGGATGGTTAAAGGCTGCAAGAATGTTTAACGTTCCCCAAGCGACTTTACGCAGGCGGGCGCAAAATAAAAATAGCTCTGCTTGTGGTACAAAAAAAGGTCTAGGTAGCCTCAAAAAAATCACTAACGGAAGAAATGGAAAAACAATTAGTTAATCACATTTTAGAATTAGAATAACGCTTATTTGGAATAACTACTTGCGACTTAAGAGTTCTTGCATATAAAATTGCAGAACGAAGTGGCTATACCCACCAGTTTAATAAGGAAAAACAAATAGCAAGTAAAGAGTGGCTTTGCAGCTTTTTATCTAGACACCACGCCCTCTCATTAAGAGTTCCGGAAGCAACGTCAGCTGCTAGGGCTCAGGCTTTCAATAAGCACCAGGTGGACAATTATTTCAGAAAAACTAGTAGAAACAATTAAAAAGGAAAAAATTGTAGGCTGAAAAGGTGTTAGGATGGCTCTAGATATTGGGCAGCTAAATTTCACAACACGTTGCCCATGACCATGGGGGACTTGCCAGATAGGGAATTAAAGAGTGCTATTAAGGGCATTTTACTTATAAATTGTTTTTGTTCCTTCTATGAATATTATAGCTGTGAAGACCTTTTGTAGATATACATGTTTTTAGCTATGGAAGGAAATTTTTCATAATTAAATGTGTGTATTTTACAGTTGTATTTTAACTTTTAATTTTGTATACTAGTGTCCAATATTTAAGATTGTAGATTTTTGTGCTGTTAAAAGTTTTATATTTTAATTATTTAAGTTTACTATTTTACTAAAATGTATATCTATTGTACATCATTTTCATCATCATCAATTTAATATCAAAATCAAAAGCATTTACCAAGTAATGCTTGCCGTGGTTTTGAGACATATTGTATACATTAAAATATAAGCGTATCCAATCAAACAACTTTTCTTTGGAACATTTTTTCCTAATATCAAAAATAAATTAGATATTTTCATTGAAAGAGTTATGTATATCACCCTGTATATAAACAATCAGTTTTAGCAATTTGATAGCTAACGTTATAAGATGCTTCCAATATTTTTTACAAAGTTTTGTCCTCATTTTAAAAGACCAATTTTTTCTTAAATACATGTCATCCAATATAACATAAGTTAGCACCCTTTCATAGTATGATCCACATATTAATTACTAGGCTTAGGATATATATGCATTTGCATAAAAGCATATGCAAATGCATATTTTGCAGTTATTATAGGAAAAATGCATATATTCGATTTTTCTGAATATATTTTTATTTCCCAAGACAAATTTGATATATTTCAAATATAATCCATAATAATAAAATAAAAAAAAAACGTCTAGTTGCTGGTAGGCCAAGGGTTTTACCCATCCTTTCTTAAAATTGTTAAGGGTACCCAATAAAACATCTGTGCTTTAAAAACTATGGATTCACCACGGATTCATAAATCATAAATACGCACGTTTTAAGAATGTTAGAAATAATTTTTCAATTCAGTTTAGTTTACACATTGTGGCGTAACATTGTCCAATATGCCGAAAGAAAGGGGTTCATTCAGTGCGGTATTAAATCAATTCGTGAAAGATTTTCCTGATTTTACGACTGACGGTTTTGTGTTGTTTTGCAAATTTTGTGATGTTTCTGTTATTGCGAACAAGAAATTCCAAGTGACATAACACATAGGAACTACAAAGCATCAGATCAGTGCGCTCAGAAACAAGTTTTAATCACCAAAGCATTTTCACCCTGACCGGGACCCAAACGATCAAATTCCAATAGGATTTGTGCAAGACGTTTATTAGTGCAGATATTCCACTGAATAAATTAAGTAATCCTACCCTGAAGTCATTTTTAGAGCAGTACACAAAGACATCAATTCCACATGAATCCACGTTAAGGAAAAACTATGTCATATTTACTTACAATGAAGACCTTAGACAAACTAAATCATTCAACTGTTGCTGGATTTTTCAACGACTCTCTCACTCCTTTATGGCTCGGTGGTATTAAATATGGTAGAATGTTAGTGGTAATTACAGATGCTGCTCCATACATGTGTAGGGCAATGAGTGGTCTACCAATATTGTACCCTAAAATGATACATGTCACATGGCTTGTCCATGGACTTCATCGAGTTGCAGAACAAGTTCGTGCTTTTTATCCACGAGTGAACGATCTAATTTCCTCGGTGAAAAAAGTGTTCCTAAAAGTTCTGACTCGGGTAGAATAATTTAGGGAAACTACAGGAAATGATGGAAAAGGTTTGTACAGGGTGTAAACTAAAACTCTGCATTTTTTACAAAATTTCATTTAACGATATTTTTTACAAAACAATATTTTATTTATTGTCATATACACCAAAATAATCTATGATTAGATACAAAAAAACAATTTCTCCCGTTTTTTGAAATTGCCATTTTTTCGGAATATACAGGGGATTTTCAAAAATTTGTACATGGGTTCACAAACAAAATCCCAACTCACTAGTGATAACTCAAATCAAGCTCACTGTGGTATTGTTTTCATTATTTATGACACTGCTATTAGGAAAAAATACAATAATATTATACAGGGGTCTAAAAAAGCTTACAGTTGATTTAATTATTAAAATTTCATGATTTTGCACATTTTTATGCATTGAACATTGAAAACTAAAGAAAGTATAATAAAACGTAAAAATTTTCAATCCCGTTAGTTGATTTACATAAATTAGAGTATTTTACCGAAACGGTTTTTTAAATTCCATCCTAACCTCACTTCCAAAGAAATTAGCGGTGCAAATGTATAGCGCTACTTTTCAACAATATTGTAAAGTGTTTTTTGAATATATTCGATTTTTTAGAACTGAATGATTATTATAACGAAATTGTAGCATTATTATACCTGGAAAGCAAGTACCAGTAGCGTTTTATAATAATTTCATAATTATACCGGGTGGCCAAATAAGCGTGCAATGTACTGTATCTCGGAAACTACTGATTTTAGAAACTTGCTGTAAAATTTTTTTTAACTATAGTGGCCAAATAAATGCTGGAAAAAATTTTTGAGTTTCTAAGATGACCGCTAGGGGCGTAACAGCAAATGAAAAATACATAGAAATGCCGATTTTCGCTGGATTTTTTATTATTTCCGCTAAATTGTAAGATGGAAGGTTTATGGCCTGTGCACCGTCTAATCTTAGTTGGCGTTGCGATAAAAATGTCATGGATTCCATGGATACGACAAAATGCTTAATTGGATATTCTTCCTTGTTTGTCATTTTGACGTACTGTTTCTTAAACTCATATTTTTACATTTTACTTCGTGATTTTACCTTTTATTGATTTTTATTTTGTTTGTTTTTTGTGTATTTAATTCATATCTTCTCGATGCGGAGACTAACTGCTGCCGAAAGGCAAAATGCCCTTAGGCTCTTGGACCAAGGCATGTCTCAGCAAGAAGTCGCAAATTTATATAATGTGAACCAAAGTCAAATTTCGCGGCTAAAAACAAGATTTGAAAATACGGGAAACGACGCATATCGGCACGGTGGTGGTTGGGTGAGGAAAATTAGAGGAAGGGCAGAAATAAATTTAGTACGTAATACGCGCCAACAAAGAACGAAGTGTTCCAGGAAATTGAACGATGAGCTGCGTCGTACAGCTGAAGTGCATGTTTCTGATCGTACTGTAAGGAGGACATTAAACAGAAACAATTTGAGGTAAAACTTTATCATAGCAAGCATTAAATTTGCAAGGTCCAATTTTTATCTACATTTAAAAAAATCTTATTCAAGAAATTCCCAAACCATGAGTAATATGGAAATATCTGTAACATCGAAAGCAATTTATTATTACAAGTAGAGGTCAACAAGTACGAACTAAAAAATAAAATCAAACAAATTTTTTAGAGCACGACGTAGAGCGAAGTGTCCTCGTTTGCTACCACCTCATCGTGCAGCACGGTTAGCATGGGCCCAAGAACATCGAGATTGGACCATCAATGAGTGGAGAAACTGTTTTTTTTGCGACGAAACAAGGTTCAACCTCATTCATTCGGATGGTAGAATTCTTGTTTGGAGAGAGCCGAATGAAAGGTATGACGAGGAAAACATGGCACCTCAAGAAGCCTTTGGAGGCGGAGGCATTACAGTTTGGGCGGGGGTAATATACAATGGGAAGTCTGATATTTTCACTACCAGACAAACAGTTAATGCTGTAGTCTATAGGGACGATATCATACTTCCCATTGTCGTGCCATTTGCCGCAAATTATGGACACGATTTTCTTTTGGTCGACGATAACGCACGGCCTCATCGAGCGCAAATTGTAACGGAGGCTTTGCAGGTCAATAATATAAATCGTATGAATTGGCCTGCAAAGTCTCCGGATTTGAATATTATAGAGAATGTGTGGTCGCATTTAAAATTATTAGTGAGATCAAGAGATGTTGCCCCAGAAACCTTGAACGAGCTGTCCGAAGCCATACAAGAGGAATGGAACAACGTCCACCTAGATTTCATTAATAATTTAGTGCACAGCATGTCTCGGAGATGCCGTGAAGTTATTCGTCTGCGAGGAGGGCCAACCAAATATTAACATGGTTACGTTTCTTTTCTTTCTTCTCCTTTCTCTTATCCCAATCCTACAAGGGTTATTTTTTGTTTTTTTAAGGTGTCTAAAAATGTGCCATCGTAGTTAGGTACACTCAAACTATCCAGGGTTTTTCACATCTGATAGTACTGTACAAGGAGGTACCAAGAATGTTATCACGAGTATCAAATACCTCCATTGGTACCGACTTTCATGACCATCAGATTTTGTTTCCTATTCTAAACTTTTTCTTCGCTGTAGTTGAATTAGGTTAACAAATAATTGTTTATTATATTTTAGAATTTTAGAGTTGAATACAGGTATACTATACTATACCTGTGGGTATTATAATATTGAGTGGAATCCAATATGTTACAATATACAGGGTATTGAAAGATGCTTAGTTGGGTTATGGATCAAGTTATAAATGCAAGCTATAGTCCTGTCGATGTTTCGTTTTATTTTCAAGTCACTATAAGATCTTCAAAA